>JAZGTI010003725.1:0-30335 GCA_036877585.1 Botia kubotai | reverse complement strand
TATTAATCCCACACTGGGGAAATTTCTTTGAACAGCAGCATCGGTAAAAACAACAGTTAACAGGATCCGTGGGATCAGCAAAATAAATATAACAACATAACAATATAACAACATGCTCAAAAGTATGTCAGCTTTATAAGATATAAGTCGTTTGTCTGAACAGTGAATTTTGGAACTTCAGTCTCTTTTGTTTCTTTATAACATGGCAGTGATAAATATGTTTTAGTCACAATAATTAAAAGCACATTATAGATTTCTGGTTACATTGTCCTTTGCCCTTTTACTCTGCTATTGCCTTGTGCTAACAGAACAAAGTACAGTTCCTGTTTTAAACCTTTAGTCACTGTCAAACTCCCAATAATAGCGCTTTATTATTTTTGTGATATTTAAGCATATAAGTTACATAAAATAGTTTATCTTACTCTTAACCTACTTTTAAGTTGTCTTTAGGTGGTTAGTCCATTATGCTGTTTTGATTGATCTCAGATTAACTGACAGATCATGTCACAATGAGGTTTAATTCTGTCTGTTATCATCAAGAATGTTATCACCCTGTACTAAGTGAAGGGTCAAATTTGGCTCAGCTATTACCAACTACAGAGAAGTTGTGTGCTTAGTGTCAGTGTGTAAATGTTTTATATTAAGACTGTTTTGTGTTTTACATTTGTTCGTTTAAGCACCACATCTAAACCATTATTATATAACTAGGGTTTCAGTAAATGTTTACCAGTGCAGATAAAAAGAAAAGATGATTTATTAAATGTATCATATACCATATACCAATAGGGGACAGCTTTTCCAATAGGGGACAGCTCAGCCAAGCAGACTGCTAAACACTCAGATTTATACACCTTATACAGCACACCCACACTCCACCCCATGCCACACACTACACTGTACTTTACTCAGTCACCACAATTTCAATAAATGGACTCTGAAGTACATGCATTGCACTTTACCATAATAATCACTCTGCCATCATCCATTCTTCAACCCACTGCACACCTACAACTCTATTAGCACCATCATCATGTATATTATCAGTGTGTATTGGGTAGAATCTGTACCTGTGTATATTGTGTATTTCTTCTCTGCATATTCTTATATATATTATATATTCTTATATCTTTTATTATTATACCCTATTCATATATATTGTGTATATCCCATATATCCTCTGTGTCTGTATACTGTGTATTGTTTCACTTACCATGGCTCTTGTATTGTTGGTGTTGTGATCTGATTGATCACATTGATTTCTGATTTGATTACACTATGTTGTTTGGCAGGAAATGCAGCTGTGATCAAGCCATCTGAAGTCAGTGCACACACTGCCAAAGTCATGGAGGATCTCTTACCTCTCTACTTAGACAAAGTAAGAACCTACTGTCATAATTTTTTGAATGAATAAAAAGCCATTTGTAAATTAAATAAAAGGCATTTTTTATAGATGGGGTTTGATTGATGCTAATATTGTATTCTTTTTGATTTTGTGAAAAGGGATAGGATGAAATAGGATGGATGAATTTGGAGGCCATTTGACTATAATCAGTAGCCATTTTGAGTGACAAAATGCCACCAATTAGCTGTTCTAATTTTGCATTGGGATGAAGAGACCATGAAGTTGTAGGAGAGATATCCTGCATCGCTATAGAAATAAATTTAAACAAAGTAGCACTGTTATATGTATCTATAGTTTAGCTGCAATTATATAAATTAATTTGACAATTGACCAATGTTGCAATTGACCAATAACAATTATGCATTCCCAATAATGTGAATCTGTATACAAAATATGAATTGACTATGCATTATTAATAATTATGCATTCTAATGTTAATGATCTCAGGAGATGTACCCTGTTGTCACCGGTGGGGTAACAGAGACCCAAGAGTTGCTGAAACAGCGGTTTGATCATATTTTCTACACTGGAAATGGCACAGTGGCTAAAATCATTATGGAGGCGGCAGCTAAATACCTAACTCCTGTCACTTTGGAGCTGGGGGGGAAGAGCCCCTGCTACATCGACAAGAACTGTGACCTCACTGTTGCCTGCCGGTCAGTTTATTCAAAGTCTCTTATTTATATATAAAGTCTCATTTTAGCATTGAAGCTGTGAAAGGATTTGGAGATATTTTGTAAAACAAATTTGTTGCTGCAGGCGTATTGCATGGGGGAAGTATACAAACTGCGGTCAGACCTGCATTGCTCCAGATTACATACTCTGTGATCCCAGTATCCAAGACAGAGTGATTGAAGAGCTCAAGAAGAGCATTAAGGTACATAAAGTCATTATTTACACCACTAACAAAATCAGATATATATATTTTGTAAGCTTGGACTAAAATACAATGTGTTGACATTATCTAAAATATGAACTTTTCAACACACCTTTAGATATTCTTTTTAAGATACTTTAAGATAAATATATTTAATCTCACACTTTTTTAACACAGTTAACTGCTTTCACAATATAACTTTTATTTTATGGTCATTCAGTGATTTCTAAAGAGGTCGAGCCATTGTGATAGCACAAATACAGTAAATTCATCAAATCTAAACACAAAATGTCAGTAAATTAATAAACATCCATATTACATCCTAACATGAACAGTGTTTTAATTATATTTCATACTTGAGGTTTGATGCTAATTTTATTCAGCCATACAAAAAGTGCAAGTGACTTTAATAAGCCACTTTTGAATCTCGTTCATGAATAAATGTGCCATTTAAAAAAACCTTTATTGGACAAAGTTCTCTATGAGTTACTGAAAAGACTGGGAGTCTGGATTGTGTGTTGAGTATTAAACTTGGATCGCCTGTGGCAGTCCCCAGAGAAAAAGCATACTGATATACTTTGAATGTAAAGTAAGTTATTTTGGATAAAAGCATCTGACAAAAGCATAAATGTAAATGTGTTCTTGTAGTCATAAAAGGATCCATTAATATTTTTGTGGCGTACACGTTTATTAAAAGCAACTTACAGTGCATTCAGGGTATACAATTTATCAGTACATGTGTTCCCTGGAAATCGAACCCACAACCTTTGCGGTGCTAACACAATGCTCTACCACTTCAGTTACAGGAACATTTTTGCATCTCCAAAGTTGTGCATACGTCAGACACATACATAGATACTAGTCTATCCATTCCCTATAATCTTATCTGCTTAGTATTACTAGACTTGAACTAGAATGAATAAGAAACACCCTGAGGTTATAACCCATAATTGTTGACAGTGAAATTATGACATGATGACATAACAGCTAATCAATTTGTATTTATGGTTATCAGGAATTCTATACCGAAAACCCCAAAACATGTCCAGATTATGGACGCATCATCAATCAGCGCCACTTCAAGAGAGTGATGCAAATGCTGGAGGGCAACACTGTTGCTGTGGGGGGAGAAAACGATGAGTCTGACTGCTACATTGGTATAATCACTATAGCTGCATTGTTATAACTATAAAACATTACATTTACTAGTCATAATATTGGCTAGTCACTGATACACTTTCTGTGTGTTAGATAAGGGTCTGTACCACAGGGGAAGGGGCCTGTACCAAGAGCTGTGTTACCTATGCCAAAATATTATTTTTGACCAAACTATTATATGTTTTCCATGTGTTTTACTCTTTTTGACAGCCAATATATGTGACTCTAGCTTCCAGACACACACTCTTCATAAACTCTTTGCCTGAACAAAAGTTAACAGAACTGATGCATTTATTCTGTTGAATCTTCTGTCTATCACAGCTCCAACTATTTTAAGGGACGTGAAACCGGATGTAAAGGTGATGCAGGAGGAGATTTTCGGGCCCCTGCTGCCCATCCTGACAGTAAGCAGTGTGGATGAAGCCATTCAATTCATCAACCAGAGAGAGAAGCCCCTCGCACTCTACATCTTCTCACAAGACAACAAGGTTCAAACGTGTTTCCTGAATTCATGATATATATGAAATTTAAAATTGTATTCAAGACATTTTTACCTTATCCTATTATGTACTTTACATTTCAGCTGATTAAGCGTATGATTGCGGAGACCTCTAGTGGTGGAGTGTTAGCCAATGACTGTTTGATTCACTTCTCAGTCAACACTTTGCCCTTTGGTGGAGTTGGTACGTGTTTTTTTATTTACAATAATATTAACACAGAATATCAGTTAGAGGTATCACTGAAAGACACTACAGATTTACCTTTCAAGCATTGAAAAAGAATAATGACAGTAACTTAGCTCTCTGGCTCCCCCAACAGGAAACAGCGGGATGGGCAGCTATCACGGCCAGTTTAGCTTTGACAGGTTGAGCCACCTGCGTGGATGTCTAATCAAACAGCTGAAGATGGAGGGGGTGAATAAAATGCGTTATCCACCTCATACAGCAGATAAGCTTGGCTGGGCACGATTTTTAATTCTCAAACAAGTCGACTTAGACAGTCTGCGTCGTATGTTACTACTGGCTCTTCTGGTGGTTGTCGTTGCAGTTCTAATACAGGTGATTAAACATTATACACTGAAATTAAGTAGTTGTGTTTATATATATATATGTGTGTGTGTGTGTGTGTGTGTGTGTGTGTGTGTGTATTAGTTATGTATTAAATTAAAAGCTTTTATAAGTAGAAGTTGAGCATGTATTATGTTTAAATGTCTCACATCCAATCAAATTTTGCCAGAACTATCCATTTTACAACATAAACATCGCTGTTCATACTATATTTTATAAGCTATTCCTGTCTGACTATTGTTTTCCTTTACAGAGATACTTTACTGACTAAGAATGTGAACTATTATGATGAACATTAACCTCCACCCTGAAGATGAACAACCACAGGACACGTTGGTTGGGTGGGATAATTTCTGTATAGGTTTATATTAATAACTATACAAATGCATTTCAGAAGTGATTTAATCTAACAGGTGCTGTTTTAATAAGGTTAAAACTAATGAATGTAACATTTGCTGTATGTGAAGCACTTTAATCAGTGTTTATTGTAGTATACTGTACACTCTTTTAATGTAGCAAAACAAACTTCTGTCACATCCATAATGTTTTTTAATGAAGGAAAAGAAAGTCTTTCAGAATACTGTAAATCTGAGGATGCTCCTTTCTTGAGCATTATAAACTTGTAATACGCTTGTAAAACACTGTATGCTATTTTACATAAGAAGTCCAATATTTTGATGAAGTGCACATTTATTTCACTCTATTTCACCATGTTTCACATTTTGTGCTGGATCTGTTATACCTCTTAGAGATGATGGTTATATGGACCAGTCTGTTTTTTATGAACAATTGTTTTATATTTAGAAAATATTATTTTCTAAAACATAGAATAAAAACATCATGAATGTTGAACTGATATAAGTAAGCAGACAAACTTTACATTTAGAATGGATTGAGTATACAGATATTCTGAATCTGAAGGATTTCTTATAAATTTAACATATGTGTATTCATATATGTGCTCAAGATTTTTTATTATTTACAAAAAAATGAATTTCACGCAGTTGTGTGTGGGTTTTCTGTTTAATTGTGTAGCTTTGGCATCTTACTATGTCAGACCAAGGAATGTTTATCATGTTTGTCATTTTCTTCTTTTACTCTGAGTCTTTGTTTCCCTCCTCCACATTTACAGTGAAGAACAAATGTGCGATTTCATCACGTGTGACTCCTCCTTCACGTGTCTGAGTTAAACACAGTGCTTGACACACTGACATATTTGGTACAATGAATCATTTCTAAAAACGTACATTTTTCTAACATTATCTGCATAACAGTTTCAGTTACTTATCACAAAACATCACACGTGCCATACGAAAGGCACGTGGCTTTCACGCGTCTTTTAAGTGCTAAACAGTAAAAGCACCTGAGGCATCATTATAAATAAATGCGGTAAATTTAATATAGTAAGTCTCTGTTATGCACCTGTTCTGTAGGCATGCTGTGCATGTTCTGTACTTCATACCGTCTGAACTTACACGAGGAGTCTAAGGTCAGCTTGATTATTCCCGTGTGGAATGAGGAAGCAAAACTGGTTTTGCAGGATCCAACTTGTTTCGGTGAAACTGCCTAATGTGGCCACATTCATGCACTAAGCAAAAATCAATTCTTATGATCCATGTTGGGTAATCAAACCCACTTCATTTGTCTATAGTGTTTTTAAACATATATTGGCCCTAAACTGCATATATTATTTAAATCAAGGTCACCTTAAGCCGTTAATAAATACTTACCGAACAAGCTTTTCAACTTACCTTTTGAATTATGAGACACCCTGGGGAGGTGTTAAGGTGTCCGATAACAACATAACAGTAAAATGGTGTCACTAAAACACTGTAGATTAGGTGAGGGTTTAACAGTCACAAAATGCCAAATCATTTGATTATGTTATTTATTCTGTTAACCATACAGTCTACAAGATTCATTAAAATTCAGTTTCTTAAAAAGTAATTAAGCATTTAACCCATATTGGCAGAACATATTATGTTTATTGTCGTTTATGTTACGCCCCTCCCCTCTCTAGTGGGCGGGCAAAAGTAGAGACAGACAGGTGGCGCGAGTAAACATTTCCTTGTGCTGACTATACTATACTGAAGACGGAAATGTTGTGATAGGTCGATTGTTTTCCAAGCGTTAGATCGACAAATAGCAGTGCCAAAACGACTCATACGGTTCTATATTTTTGCAGCAATACGGAAAGACTATTTATACAGTTTTCACTTATTCACCTGATTGTTTTCTTAAGCTAATGTATAACATTAACTAGGCATTATGCCAGGTTTAGATTTCAAGTTTCTGGAGCGACCGAGGAGGAGATTTTATTGCCCTTTGTGTAACAAGCCAATGAGAGAACCCGTGCAGGTGTCCACCTGCGGTCACAGATTCTGCGACACCTGTCTGCAGGAATATCTCAGGTAATGCTGTTTATAATGTAATGACGCTTTATGCATTTTATAGGACAAAAGAAGAAAAATTACATTTTATTAACGTTTCTGTGTATTTAAAAACTTAATACTTAAGAACTACTGTGTTTGGGATGTGCCTAATGTGTAATTATGTTGGAGCTGCTGTAAACACATTTTAAAGCTGTTAGTATGCTGATTCATTCGAACAGGTTTAACATGCACACTGTAATGTGAAGTGTGACCGAATGTGACAGAAAATCAACTTTTTAATGCTTATGTTGTTTTAGCTTTTTAGAAAAACAATTACAGGCTGTTAACACTGTTAGATTGAATGACTTTCAAAAAGAGGTGTAATTAAATGTTTTTTTTTTACTTAATACATTGAATACAATCTTAGTCATTATTTAAAAAAACGTTGGGCATTTACATGCTCAAGGTAAAACATTTTTATAACCATATAATATATTTATAAAATATTTTATGTTTTGTATTTTTGTGTGTTTGACAACCTGAACAACCATGTCATAAAACGTAAATATATGTTATTAAAAAACATCTTTTGATTGTCCACTTCGGGGAAGGCCTCATCATTCATAAAGCAAAAACAAATCTGACTTATATCACTTTATAAACTTATTGAAAACATGTTAATCATAAAAGAGGTGCATTCATGTCATTGAATGATTTGCATTTTTATGCATTATTAAACAATCTTCTTCAATCTTCAATGTTCTTCTTATATTTCTATTGTTTATGTGAAAATACAAGTATCACTTACACATAATTGGTCCTTTGACATAAACAACAGCCAAACAGGCCAAACAGGATGTCAGAGATCTGAGTGACACAAAAGGCTCAGAGGTTTCGTCTTCCTGTAGGTTCAACCTAATGACACAGTTTCAAGTCTTACAGATTTCCAGACATTTTTGAGACAAATTCTAGGACTTTACATTAGTACACAACAACATTTGAAGACACTGAATTGATGTTGAATTGAACTGAATTGAATCATTAAAAATGATTGTCTTTACTTGACCAAGGACATTATTTATTTTTGCAAATAGTGTTTGTCTTTTAGTCGCATATGTATTCTGCTAAAAGTACTTTACCATGAATTAGGATTACTTATCTTATTTAGGCCAGCTGTGAACAGTTATTGCATACCAACAGTGCACAAATCTCTATATAGGATTCTCCTTAGAGATCTTTTTATATTTTAAAGCTAAGATAATAAGGGTTTTGCTCAAAATTGCCATTGTGCATTTATGAGTAATCATACAAAAATGACAAAATTACATAAACATAACACATTACGGCAAGTGTTTTCAAACATCTATAATCCTACAGAAATACTTACAGATTGCAAAGAGAACATGGTGTCTTTAGGAGTGGTAGAACCATTTAGGTTGTAAAAATAGTGTTGTCAGGCAACTATAGAGATCTGTAGAGCCTACAGATTTTATGGTTTAAAAAGTTATACAGTTACTGTGATTAAATCACAAATGCAGACCTATCACAGCTTTCCTCTGTATGAAGAAATGAAGAAAACAAGCTCCCTGAGAATACTGAAAGATTTCTCATGGACTTATGAAATGACAGTGGGCATGTGTGTCACATGTAATGGAAATGACTCTATTAATATTGTGGTGTTGTGTTGCTGACTATCCACATAACTTGTGCTGTGGGACGTCACCATCCCAGATGGATGATCCGCTCACGTTCTCCTGAAGGCATCATGTCAGTTTATGGTGTGGGAGGTGATTCTGATATTTTCTCCCTGAAGTTCCTGTAAAAACAGTTCAGATGTGACTCATTCAGGCGTTATAACACTGGAACATCATTTCTGAATTGCTTTTCAACCCACACACTGTAATGTAGAGACATGATTTAAATGCAGATGAGGTCCTAACACATTTATGTGTGACTGCTGCTTTCTCTTATGTAAAAGAGCACAGTAAATAAAGCACATTTCTCTTTGGTCCAATATGTTTTCAGGTCCAAGTAGAAACCAAACCAAGCTAATGGCTGGTCACAATTATTAATGCAGTTGTGTAGCCTGTCAATAAGCATGTCATTATGAGAAATGCAACCATGATCAGATGATAAAGTCATTTAGTATGTCAAATCACACACTAAAGAGGGCCAAAGGTTTGACAGTGACCGCTGACATTTACTGAAACCCGTCAAAACCCAATTTACGAAGTTTTAGGTGCTCATTAGTAAAACAGGCTTGTGTTACTGGTAGAAACTAACTCTGTTAACAAATCTTTCCAGTGTAATACAAACAAAACCTGCTTTAACTCTGGTGGTTGAAATGTCATGCAACAGTGAATTCATGTGAATCATGGTAACACTTTATTTTTCAGTTTGTGCACTTACAGTTTTCTTACCCAACAAAATACAGGTAACTACATGTACTTAATATGGGGTAGGTATGTTTAGGGTTTGTATCTAGCAATACTATCCACAGTAAGTGCATATTACACACATGTGAAACAGAACTGTAAATAAAAAGCAAACCGAATAATTTATACAGTGTTGTTTGACTGTGTCAATGTTTATCTCTGTTAAATGTCAATAGTGAAGGAGTGTTCAAGTGCCCAGAGGACCAACTCTCACTGGATTATGCTAAAGTAAGAGCTGCATGATAAACCTAACAAACCATTATACTTTAAAACTTTACCAACCTCTGCTCCAATTTTATTCAGAATTTAGGCCAGACCAACTTTTTGACATTTGCTGCATTGTCACGTTGTCATGTGTTTTCATGCTGCATATTGGAACTGCACCCTCAGTACCCTCTCTCTGGCTACTTGTTGTTACTTTACCTTTTGCACATCTATGTAAATAAGCTCTTTTATGATTGTAAACAAACTCTCTTCATGTCTCTGCATGATTTAAAACACTTTCTTCTATCCCAGCTTAATGTGTCAATATTTACAATTTCAAATACTCTTACATCCTGTACCCCAGTAAATATTCATTAATACAGAATTCTGAACGCAGATTTTCCCAGATGTGGATCTGGAACAGCAGATTCTTTCCCTCCCCATTCGCTGTATCCACAGTGAGGAGGGCTGCCGCTGGACCGCACAGAACAAGCTGCTCCAGGTGAAAAGAGACACACACACATTCATACATCCCAGTTAGTGGATTTAGTGTCTCCTTATTTCAATTGTCCACTATAACCAAATTAGTGTGGGAGAATCTAATTCACTGTAACACTAGGTGTCTGTATCCTTCATCAGGCCCATTTGTCAGTGTGTGAGTTTAATGTGGTGCCGTGTCCGAACCGCTGTGCTTTGAAGCTGCTGAGGAAGGAACTGCCCGAGCATATGCAGCATGAGTGTGCTAAAAGAAAACTGTGCTGTGATCACTGTGGAGAGGAGTTCAGTGGGGAAGCATATGAGGTCAGTCAATCCTGTTCTCCAGAACAAACATACTACAGCTATGTCTTCATTATATATTTCAATACTGTGCAGTTATCTGAATGCTTGCTCTGATTGTTTATGTTTCTTCTGTTTGTAAATTAGTTGCTTTCCATGTCTTTAACATGCTTCTAAATAAGACTTTCAATCATAATCTTTGATATTCTGAGGTCAGACAGTTGACAAAATAATGAAAACGCACATTAAGAGTGCTGTTATAAATGTCCAGAACTGTGAGTTATTTATTAACAGTACTGTAAAGGTTTTTAAAATACAGTTCTCAAAAAGTAAACTGTGTCTCCTCTGTAGGTGATTGATGAGCATGACATACTATGTAGAACTACAATACCCATCATGCTCACACACTGCAACAATTACAATTGCTACAACAAAAATACAAAGCTAGAGCTTTTCTTCCAAAATATCTGTGGAGTTTTTTAGTAATACATTTTTATATAAATTACTTGCTTTAAAATGTAACGTTAAGAACAATGCTACCTTACTACATATTTAAAAATAGTATTCCATTTACATGACATGCGTTACTTTTAACACATTATTTCCAATGTGTGTCAGTTGATTTATTATAATTTTTAGCATATATTGTATAATTTAGTTCTATATTTTATATTCTATATTTATATTTTACTGTGTCTGTCCTCACACAGAGTCACCAGGAAGTTTGTCCAGAGGAAAGCATGTATTGTGAGAATAAATGTGGTGCCCGTATGGTGCGCAGACTGTTAACTCAGCACTGTGTGTCTGAGTGTCCCAAACGCAAGCTGCCCTGCAGATACTGCAGAAAAGAGTTCCTCTGTGACACTATTCAGGTCAGTGGACCACCTGTTCCCATTTTACATTTACAATAATGCATGTGACAGATTTTCTCAGTGTTTTCTAGGATTGAACCCACCACCTTTGGGTTGCAAGAACCATGCTCTACCAGTTGAGCTAGAGTAACACAAAGAAATCAATCAAATATCACACATGAGTTCCTGATGGCTTATTGTTTGTTGTCTTATTCACAGCATCATCAGCAACAGTGCCCACGCTTCCCTACGCAGTGTCCCAACAGGTGCGGCACACCTGGACTCACCCGAGAGAATGTCATGGCTCATATAAAGGAAGGCTGCAGCAGCGCTGTGGTGCTCTGTCCCTTTAAAGAGGCTGGCTGCAAACATAGGGTATGATCTTGAGTTGGTCCTTTACATGTACAAATCTGTTCTAAAGATTAATTTTTTTTCCTGACCTACATATGTGCAAGTGTTTTAAGGTCATGTTATTGCATAATAGTGTAGATTTAAAACCATGTCAGTGGGCAGTACCATAAGTTATTTGTCAAGATAACATTCTATTTGTGAAATACTAAATATCAGCATTCTTTGAAAAGTTTCTTGTGCAAACAGATTTGAGAACCAGAAGTAATTGTTGTAAAAAAATTATTCAGTGATATTATTATGACTGTATTTATGCTAGTTGTTTGTGTTGTTGTTAAATTGAGGTCCAGACCTTGAGGATGTCAATGGTGGGTACGGCCATGATAGTATAGTATGTGTAGTATAGTGTGACATGTATAGTATGATATAGGCCTATGGCTGGTTTACTGGAGGGTCTGTATAGCACTGTTCTGTGTTAAACTGCTTTGAAATTATTTGTATTCGAAAAATAACTATACAAAAACATTAAATTGAGTGAAGTAGCTCATTCTAGAAATGCATGGACTTGTTAACTTGTTAACTTCCAAGATGGTGGATACGACCATGTGTCTAGAGTGGTCAAAAGTGGCATCTACGTATACATTTCTATGGTAATGACCATGTAATCTCTCTTCCACCCATAGTGCCCGAAAACCGCAGTAGCCCGACACCTTGAGGAGGCCACACACACCCACCTTTCTCTCCTGTGTGGTCTGGTGAACCGCCAGAGACTGGAGCTCAGGGAACTTCGACGTGGAGTGGAGGAACTATCCGGAAACAGAGATGGCACCTTGCTGTGGAAGCTCACTGACTACAGCCAACGACTGCAGGAAGCTAAGGGCCAGACTGATGGTAGTTTGGAATTGTTTAGCCCTGCCTTCTATTCCCATAACTATGGTTACCGTCTTCAACTGTCCGCCTTTCTCAATGGTAATGGCAGTGGGGAAGGCACATACTTGTCTCTCTACATTCGAGTTCTACCGGGAGAGTATGACGGGCTGCTAGAGTGGCCCTTTCCTTACCGTGTTACCTTCTCACTTATGGATCAGAGTGACCCAGCACTCACCAAACCCCAGCATATCACTGAGACCTTCAGCCCAGATCCAGCCTGGAAGAACTTTCAGAGGCCGCGGCCTGGAGCTCTAGGTAGTGTTCGTGGGGGCTGCTTGGATGAGAGCATGTTAGGGTTCGGCTACCCTAAGTTCATGTCCCATGAGGAGATGAAGAAAAGGAAATATATCAGGGACAATGCTGTTTTTATTAAAGCCTCCATACATGTGGTACAGAAGATAATGAATTGAATGGATGTGACAGCAATTCTGGAATAAATGTTAAAGAAGGTAAAACTGTATCTCTTATGGCTCTTTTATTGAAAATGAAGATGAAAATCACTGCGTTGTTTTAATATGTTAAATATCATCAGGAATCTACTGCAAATGAAGGATATTTTGGTACTGATATTATATCACTAATGTATGTACTAATTGCATCGTCTTTTACATGAACTTCCTAATATGTTTGTTTTTAATAAGTAAACAATGGGACTTTTAAAATGGCTGCTGGCTCTGTTATTGTTATTAAACTATGACACACATATATATATATATATATATTCTTAATTCTGCAGTAAAATCTTTATAAATGTGCATACATGTGTTCTTGACCCTGGAAATATGTATGTAAAGATGTGTGAAAGAGCATCAACTTGCTAATGACTGAAAATCCACAGTGCCTGATTCTGACCAAGTCTAATGAGAGTAACTGCATTATGGGCACAAGGGATGTTAGATATGTGTGACAAAAACAGTCCCATGACCAATAAAACAAGCACAATAGCGAAACACAAAATGTCACGGTAAAACATTGTAACGTTTTCCTTTAGGCCTATTTTACATAGCAGAATTAATAATTTTCAGAAAAGCATTTTCAAAAAAGCCTTATAAAGATATTGTCATTGATAAATATTGTGCAAAATTTCTTCACCAAATGGGTGTATAAAATCAGTTTTTGGTTTAGAATATTTTATTATGCATAAAATTAACTACGTTTGCAAAAAACAACTAGCTTGTGCCTTTCTGTGCATGAAATGCAATAGTGTAACTGCATTTCAAAATGACATACTGCATTTAAGGTCATGTAATGAAGTTCACAAAATACAGGTATACCTGTCACCCTATATGCACTGTGTAACCACTAATACAGCTGATGTGTGTTGTCATATATTCTAGTATTGAAATGGAATTGAAATAGTTGACATACTAATATAATTTTCTAAATAAAGTGGAACTTCTTTTTGGTTTTTATATTTAATTTTCACATTTTATTGCTTCTTTATGACCACACTACTATGCTATGCTACTATAACTAAACATGATTATCTTAAAAACATGAAGATTTTGTGAAGCTCCAATATGCTGAATGGCTCTGAAATATTACCTCTTGCGTCACCCTTATTCTGTAGGTTTGCAGCAAATTGAGATAATGTCATTTATATCCATCCTTGATCTTTAGGTAAATCTTTTACCTTGGAATGACAAAGGAAGTTTACAACAGGAAATGCCACCATGTCAAACACCACCAGTCCATCTGAAAGCTCAGGGTTGTCCTTACATTGGACAGAAATTTGAAAGATAATATTTATACATACACAATATATTGTGTATATTATGTATAATAAAAACATTCTGTCTCTCTGTATGCATCATAGTATACCTGATCTTGATCAGATAAGCCACAAGTTGTAGCTGACGAGTCATAAACCTCATATGTTCCCTTAGTGGGAAATATTTCTCCCCAATGTGCAATTCTTGAACAAATTTGCAACAAGTTGTACCATTATTTGATAAGAAACATAAATTATTTCATAAGAAGCATCTATAAGTAAACAACACAATACAGAAAACAATATGTCACATTTCATCGTTAGCACTCAGTTCTAGTTCTGCCTTACCATAGCATGTGCCAAGCTGTCTGTCGAAGATGTGGTATAGAAACAAATATGCTGCATGCTGATTTTTGAAAATGCTTTGGTGTTTTTTATATAATTTCTTCAGATCAATGAGGCTGAAGGTCTTCACAATGACCAACAGGAACTAAGTTTCACCCTTCCAGGTAACTCTACCACGCATGTGTGAGATCAATCAGCGAGCTACAACATAGGGCCTATGGAAACAGGCGCAATGCCTGTATTTAATTAAATACTTTTATGGTCATATATGTTTCATAGATCACCAAAAATCTAAAAGCAGCAACAATGATTGTACACACAGTAGAAAAATTTATGTGTTGGTCTTATTATACCTTTATTAGTTTAACTTGATTGAACGGCATATGATACGTGTATAAATTTAAATCAGCATGAAAACACATACCAATTAATTAAAAAATAACATTTATAGAAATGATTTTTTCCCCTAGAGGTATCTTAATCAGCTGGTGTCACTGGTCCACTGGCAGCATTAACTGCTATATGAAAATATATATCTCTCTGCAGGTACAACTTCTCTCAACAGATGAGGCACTGTACATGCCATGTTAAAATGCAATGTGTATAAAAGCCTGTTTCAAGAAATTCAGTCAAGAAATGTAAATATTTTCCCAGCATTAAACTGGTGTAAAATCACCTTTAATTATGTAACTAACTGTTAGGGTTAGGGTACAGTATTTTTTAATACAGTATTTATTAATCAAGCCAAAATAATTACAAATCAATAGCAATAAATCATTCCATTTTATAGTTTATATTTTATCAAGTGTTTGTTAGTTTTACTAAAAAAGCATAACTTAAAATTACCTACCTAGAATACGCATATAAGTTCCAGTTTCCTTTCTGGATTTAAAAGCAGTAATCCATTCAGTTCAGTTCTCTTTGGGCCAATACTGAAAAGACTACAGCATTAGAGCAATAGAAAAAATTATATTAACTATATGAAAAACACAACAACAGTGAAATAATAGTATCAATGGACAAACCAGTGAAATAATAGTATCAGTTATTTTCTCAGAAATCACATACTTTTCTGAGACGCATTTATAGGACTTAAAACTCACAACACAGTAATTTTATTGCTTTTTCTATGATACATGATACCACAAACATGTTATTTGTAAGATTTCATCATCTTCACCAACCTTTGTTAAGGGAATGAATAGTTTTATTCACACTTTTATCTAATTGATTAATTGGTCAGGGGCACAAAGAACTGCACAAGACAATTAAATGACACTTAATTGACATATTTTGTATATTAAAAGACTTCCTATTTGTTAGTCTCTCCACACTGATCTTTCACTTCCTCGCTGGTTTTTGGTTACTGGGTGTTTCTCATAGTTCAAGGTTTTATAGTTTCATCACTATGAGACCTGAATTTGTTTCAGTATTGTATTGTATTTAAGCACTCATCATAGTGATGTTCTCTCAGGAGAAACATTAATGTAATATCTGTATTGTTTTCTGTAATAAGAATATTTATAGCTAAGTTGAATGGCCAGAATGGAGTAATCTGAAGAATCAAGCCAAGATACATTTTATTTACTTCTAATCAGATTTCAAAGCATGTCTAATGGCGTGTTGTATCAGGCTTGTATTGATCCGATTTTTCTAAAGAGAAACACAAGTATATCTACTAAAAAATAGTCAGCTGACCATTACCTCTCACAATACTTCGCTTGTGGTGCATTCATGGTGATAAACTAGTACATATTCTCTAGTGAAGTCCACTACAAATATACATTTACATTTTGGCATTTGGCAGACGCTTTTATCCAAAGCGACTTACATTGCATTATACTACACATTGATCACTATATACAACACAGTAACCACACAATGAGACTAACACACCACTCCACCCAGTCCTTTTAGGATTTCCATACACCTTCACTGCAGCACCTTCCACGTCTCATCCATTACCTCTTACCAACATGTGGACTGAGGGGCTACCAAACATCTGCATGCTGTAGCTCCACTCAGGAGGTTCACATGTATGGCCTGAGCAACCAGATGAATTTACATTTATTCACGTCGTATCTTGTATCCGTCTCTAACTACCTCCTGTAGTGACATAGCAATTACATAGCAATGCCACATAGCTAACATTAATATATATACTGTATCATCTACATTTAGACGCCCTATGAATCAAACCCATAACCATGTCAATGCTAATGCCATGCTTTAGCAGAAGAGTTACAGGTAGTCATTTGGAAGATGCCTAGAGTTAACTAGAGGCAACAACATACTCCGTTCTAACTCTAGATTGTCACAACAACAAACACCTCACATGGAGTGGTCAACATTGATTTTATTACAGTTAATGATGGTAGTAAGAAATGAACAGTGTCTGTACAACACTGTGAATATCAGTTCTTGGTCTCTGATGCCTCTCCACTCGCTTTATTTGCTTTTTTCTTCCTAAAAACAAACAGCAAAAAGTAAAAGTGAGGAATTGAAATCTTAAAATGATGAATTCATCAAAAGCCTCCACTATAATTAATGCATTATGAAAATGACACTGCTAATTGCTTAATGCTTGTACACTATTATAAACCACATTTAAAGTAACAAATTACTATTAAACTGACAAAGTTCAAAGTCATAAACAATTGCATTCCCGCCGTCAGATTCTGTTGTCAGATCAAAATCTTTCCACTATCTACATACATATCTGCACAAGACACAAAACAAACCTTTTTCCCTTGTTGGGCTTTTTCTTTAAGAAAGAGCGAGGAGTTGTGTTAATTGTTGACCGCCTGAGTGGTTTTGTTGCAAGCTTTCGTTTCAATTTACTGTTGGGAGAAAATACAACATATTTTAGAACTGATAAACTGATTTTTTCATCTAAGCACAGTAATTGTCCCCAAATCCCTAAATCACTGTACCAACCATAGAACAGACACTTGACTCAATATTCCAGATCTTACAGAGACATCATTGTATAAGTGAGACTAGTTAAATTAGTGCTAGAAGACATGTGGTCTTGAGAGAGCATAAGTTATGTAATATAAAACATTATCAGCACCTTTTGATTTTCTTGAAGCCAATCATGTAGTCAGGGACAGGGCATCCAGCCTGCTTTATGACCGTAGCAATGCTGCTCCATTACAAAAACAGAAACAGTTAGGTTAACAGATGTTGATAGTCAGAATCAGTATTTATTTACCATAAAGTCAATAAGTCAGGAGTCCCCAAATTCTTCACAACGTCCCTGTGACCACAGTTAACTTAACAATTAACTTGGAAGTACCTGAGATTTCAAATCATGTTTTAACCTTTAACCTTACTAATAAACATAATAACCCATAATACACGCATCCCAAAATTTGATTACAGTATACATATATTGCAGTAATATGGTATTATTCGATTTGATCATTTTCAAATATAACATTAACTTTAACAATGTACTTGACTAGTTATAAGGCGCTATTACCTGCGCAAGAGGGGCTTGTCATTCTCTGTGAAGAAAGTTATCGCCTTTCCTTTGTGTCCTGCTCTTCCTGTGCGCCCTATAGAGCAGAAAGAAGCACACTTAGTGTCACATTAGTACACAACATACTTAACACAAACATTAATACTCTATAATTTACTATCTATATTTTGGCTGGAACACTAACCGATCCGATGGATGTACTCTACAGCAGTGGTAGGGAAGTCGTAGTTGACGACCAGGTTGACTCCCTTGAAGTCAATTCCACGGGCCAGAAGAGCAGTGCAGATCAGAACCCAGATATTCCCTGAACGGAAACTGTTAACAACATTGTCCCTCTAGAATACGAAAGAATATGAAGAGACAAAAGAAAAAAACTGATAAATCCTCCTGTCAAATATAAATGTTTTAAAAAGGCCATGAGAAGATGTGAAATATAAAACTCAAAGAAACGCATCTGCAAATATATTTTATTTAAAAATTCATTTTAAAAAAATCCCACTTCTTTTACAAGCAATCTGTATTAACACAATAAAGTCACAATTTTATAAAGGTTGATATTTTTGAGGACGTTATTTTTCAATTACTAAGCATGTTCAATAAGCTGTGACATTTAATATGTCAACATTTCCATCAAAACTGGTGCTGTGATATAATACACAGTGTCAGATGCTGTTGTTTTTTCATGTTATAAAGTATTATTGCTTTAAACAAGTGTTGTGATTCTGCTAAAAGGTGAATTCGTTTTTTTCATAATCAACCTGCTGTTGGGTGCGCTCTGCATGGATCACGTCCACATTTATTCCCTCATACACCAGCTCATGGAACAGCTCTCGGGCTCGATCAATAGACTGAACAAACACCAGCACAGGTGGCAGGAATCCCTGAAAGGAAGACATTGAAAGTTATACCAGAACATCAGTGTTCATTTAAAATCACTTTCCCTTACAAATACAAGACATTTCACCATGAATATGTCACATATCACTTTAGTCAAACACAAGAGTGAATGTAAGAACTTCACTGACCTTCTTGATAAGGTTTCTCATAGCCAGCAGTTTTCCACTCTCTGTACCCACAAATAGCAGTTCCTGCTCCACGGTCTCAGCTGCTGAGTTCCTGTGGACACAGACAGAAATACATATTAAACTGAATGTTATCAAAGAAACAATATTTACACCTCTTCAAATATTGAAGTAATAGACCAAAATAGCGATCATGCACTATAATGATTTTATTAAATCTTTTATAGAAAATAAAATCTTACAAATTTTAAAATCTAAAACTAAAAAATTAAAACTCCTTTAAATGACCTTAAACCAAATTATGTCAAATAATGTGATACCTGGGCCCAATATTGACAGAGACGAGGTTATCCAGGTTCAGCCGACACCATTGCTCCACATCAGTGGCAAAAGTCGCGCTGAAGAAAGCCCGGCGGATTTTAGGACAAGAGCAGGCCAAGAAAATTGTGGCGAGCTGCTCTCTGAACCCTGTCTTACCATCCTCAAAGAGCTTATCTGATTCATCCACCACCAGCCACTCCACTCTGAAGACAACAGAGACCAAACAAATATTTACACTGGAGACAGACACTTGATTAACTGTACATGACAAGCTCAGAGGATTTGTTAACCTTGTAGAACATTTTTGGGTAAGCATAACAATCAAGGTGTATAATTAACATTATAACTATCTGTTTTCTTGAAAATCTGTGCTTTTTTGCAAATCAAACTCACCTACTTAAGTCGATAACTGGGGGGTCTTGACTCAACAAGTATATCAATCTGTTAGGGGTGGTCACCAATATATCTAAAAATCAAAATAAAGAATTACAAACTAACATCTATCAGTAGAGTATTCAAGCCCTCGTGCCAAGATAATGCAACTACCAAATTTCTTTGCTGACTTGGGCCCGTATTTTTTAACAGCATCTTCTCCTTTATTAATCATGTGAACTCTGAAGCCCAGACCTTCTGACAGCTTGAGCAGCTCTCTGTGGGTCTGAAAATAAAAACAAACTTTCCGTATTGCAGTCTTTATGTTGAGACAGTTATGTTAACAATTGCCATCTATGATCTTACTACATCATCAGTACATTAAGCTAATGCAGGTTGAGCATTTACCTGACTGGCGAGCTCTCTGGTAGGGGAGATGATGAGGGCTCTAAAACCCTTATTGAGAGGCTTTCGAAGGTGGGCCAGCAGGGGCAGGCAGAAAGCCATTGTCTTACCAGAGCCTGTGGGAGCACATGCCAATATCTCCCTCTCCTACAATGCAGATCGATGGAAATCAGGGAAATCAAACACATTTACTGGTTTATATCTGATTCAAAACAAACACCCGAAAGCCAGGCATGACGTACATGCATCATGAGAGGGACAGCTTGCATCTGAATGGGTGTGGGGGTTTGGAAACCCGCTGTCTTGATGTTCTGAATGATGCGTGGGTCTAAATTATATTCTGACTGCAGCTCTTCAAAAGTGGAAACTGGATCTGGGATGTCGGTCCCGTGCACATTTATCCGGTTTTGGTGACGTATTCGATTAACCTAAAACAGATAACCAGTTTTTGTTTAGTTACAAATCATGATTATTTGGTGTTTCCTGTAGCTCAACTGGTTGAGCATTGCATTAGCAGAACATGGGTTCAATTTCCAGGGAACCAAATTCAGAAAAAGTCACATTGTCTAAATTTACAGTAAATAATGTCACAAGCAGTATTGTTCTATTTTTGTTGTTCCCATGCCCTTCCATAACTGTAAACTGTGAAGTTAGTCATGCCAACTGTGTATTAAAATGATGTTGTGGTTTACAGCAACCAAAAAAAAAAAAAGTAGACTGAGGTATCAATCAAATCAAGTATGGCATAGCATACTGACAACGCATAACATAAAACTGACCACAGACAACTTCACAGTTCAGAGGTCACGGTACAAAAATATACGACTGCAGAGTGCTGCAATGAACCAGTATTCCACTAAATGTTCCAGAGAGGCGGGTTACAAACAAGAACGGCTTTCTGTACCTTCTCATGATGGAGCTGCTGTAGTCTTTTCAAAGAGGCCTTTTCTGTTGTCTTTGTCTTGGGGCCTTTCGCCTTGTCAGGCGATGACATCCACTGGATCCCCTCTCTCTCTTTTTGTCCATCACTGCTGGTCTTATCCTCTGTGTCTGCATCACAACATTGAAGTAAACAAACCACTGAGAGGCAGTAACATAAGTGCCATGAAAACCAATAACAGATCCGAAGAGAAGTATCCAAATAATGTCAATGTAAAAAATGATGATGCACCTTCGGCTTTTCTCTTCCTCTGTGGTGCCTCCACTGCCTCATCCACTTTCGTCTTTTTCCGTTTACAAGAGACCTGCTCTTCATCACTCACACAGTTCTTCTGCTTTCCTTCATCTTCCTTACTGATCCTGGACTTATGAGGAGTCTCCCTGCCAAAGAAACTAATTCCTGCCAGTGGATTTAAGCTCTCTGTGTTCTCAGATTTCACTACCTAAGGTGGAAGTTACATTAGAATTAATATTGTTTTGAACAGCATGTTTTATTTAGTGCTTTGAAAACTGAAATACATTTGATGCAGCTGTTTTTATCTAGGTTTATCAGTAATGTTACTGTAGCTCAATTGGAAGAGCCCCATTACGTTGTGGGTTCGAGTCCTAGGGAACACATTTACTGATAAATTCTATACCTTGAATACATTAGGTATAGTCGCTTTGGATAAAAGCGTCTGCCAAATGCATAAATGTAAATGTAATTAAACTTAAAATTTTAAAATATTAGAAAATGCAGCTACAGAAAAGGCACGTTATTAAGCTTTGATCTGATTAGCATTAGCATTTCCTGTTACGTTCAATGAGAAATGGAAACACATGTTAGCCATGTGGCAGAAATCAATACATTTCTTTAAAATCGAACAACAACACTCTAAAATACATAAACTTTACATTGTATTTTACATCAAATGATACCTTAAACCGCTCTGCATCTTTGGCGAATCTTTTTAGATCAAACTTTGCCCCAGCTCCAAGCTTTCTAAACAAGTCAAACGCGTCCATTGGTACAGCGCTAAGACGAGACCAATCGAGCTAAGTCTATGGCTCGATTATTACGCCTTTCTTCTTTCCTATGTCGTCCACTATAGTGCGTTTTAGTACTATAGCAGAGTTTTTAAAAATATTCTAGGCTTTCACAGAGGCAAAGAACATCTGCTCGATTTATTACGCCAACAATAGAAAGTAGATCAGAAAGTCACGTGATTTTTACAGAAAAATATAGTATGTTATAAATCATGTTAATTGTTATTGGTATTTGCAAAGGCAAATTGACAACATGCGCATTAATGTGTTAGTCTAATGCCTGGGGTCTTAAACGCTGCTCCTTGAAAACAACTCTCTTGCAAAATTACAGATAATTGCACCTTTCAATAATAATAAGAACATGTGTATACAGACTTTTATTATATAAAAGCAAAAATGCATATTAATTTATATTAATTGATAATAATCAAATAATTAATTTATAATAATCAAATGATTATATTAGTTGCATGGATAATTGCAAAAATGCATGAATGCTTGTTTTACAGACTTTTGGATAATTGCAAAAATGCATGAATGCTTGTTTTGTTGGAAAAAATGTGTTTTTCAAACAAAGGATGTTTGTTAATTATTTATAAAGAATTGTAATTAGCCCATGATATAATTTCTTTTACAAATAGCAGAAACAAAGCTCATCTTGTGGTTTCATATTAGTACACTTTATATGAAAACATGTTAACTTAGCCAGTTTGTTTTATATCCACACAGAAATGTTTATGTTTTGGTCAAGTCCAAAGCAGAACCAAAACCATAACTACACCAGAACCATAACTACAGAACATCACATGATCATTAAAATACAGTATTATAAGGTGTAAAGCTTATGGGTGTGTAACGTCTGTGGCTACATATTAACCTTACTTCTGCTTTTGTATCTTCCTCAGATTACTGCATTTCCTAATACACATACTTACTGTTTAATTCTAGGGTTTCAACAAAAAGGTGATCAATCAATGCCTCTGTGATCGAGTTTTGTCTGTGACAAGGGTGACTTGTCAACTTGTTTATTTGTGAATGTCATCAGCTTGACTAAAGAGTAAGTAGACAAATTACTTCCATAATTCTTTATGAGAATGAATACAATTATTGATTGTGATATAGAATATAATGATTCAAATAAATTCTAAACTGTGACTGCTTATTTATTACAGACCAGCATTTTTTATACAATAGTTGTAGTTTTCTTGATGTGGATGTTAAACGTGACAGTTTTTTTGTATTTGGAATTGCCAGCACAGAGATGTTACTATGTTCTTAAGCAAAAACTAGTAAAATATTTTAAAAACTAGCCACAAAAGTGTTGTTGCTGTTCATGGTGTTGAAATAAAGCATTAAAGTAAGTGTAAATATTGTCAGATATCTTTGTGAGATGATCTGTCTTGTCATTACACAGTAAAAGTATGGAAGTGTCCTAATTCTAAACAATGTAATAATTAGGGGTTTAATTACTAGTAACTGAAAACATCTCCATTTACTGTCTATTATAATATCTGGTAATACTCTTTAGAATCATTTCCAATTTATTGCCATTTTTATTGTAGGCAAAACCAAGCCATAGGCTACTGAATGGAGCAGATGGATCGCCAATTGATCTCTTGATTTGCCTTGAAAACTACGTAAGAAAAACATGGGGACTGTTAAACTAATTACAGTATCTATTATCTGTGGCTTTATTTCCCAACTTAGTGCATTTTCCTTAAAGAATTGTACCACCAGTACTTACAATAAGAACCAACCAAAGGTGCTCTGCTACAAAATGGACTTTTACAGGGTTCCTCCATGGATCCCCAGCAATACTCAGATTTTAGATGTTTCCTTTAACATTTTAAAGCAAATCAAAATCGGAGACTTTAAGGATTTGTCAAACTTAAGAGATCTGAATATATCCAACAATAAGATCTCATGGATTGAAGATGGAGCATTGGACAATCTTTCCAATTTAACCCATCTTAATCTAGCCAGCAACAAATTGAAAGGAATCTCAAGTGCTCTGTTACACTGCTTAGTCAACCTGCAGGTACTGCGTGTTGATGGTAATATGATCAAAGACATTGAAGAGTCTGCTTTCAGCACCCTTCAAAATTTAAAGTTCCTGAACCTCACAAAAAACAACCTGCGACACATAGACAGAGTCAGACCTGTTCTTGAATCAGTTTGTTTAGAAGAATTGTATATTGGAAGCAACAATTTTGAAGTTTTCAATTCATCTGAAATGTCAACAAGGCCCTTATCATTGACAAGACTTGATTTTTCCAACAACCCTTTTAAAACCTTTAAGCTCACAGAAAATATATTCCCAACTCTCAGTCACCTCGACTTCTCTTTTTGTGGTCAAAATGGAACCCTGGTTTGGAACGTTACAGAAAAGACATGTTTCACTTCAGTGAGAACATTATACTTCATGGATGTTCGCATGTCATCCCTGAGTGTAGCTACTGTGCTTCAGAGCTTCAAGGGCTCGCTGACTAAAATCAGGCTTAATGGAAATGTCAGGTTTAACAACATATACCTTCTGCAGCATGCATGTTCTCCTGTTCTCAGAGTTGTGCGACTAAACGGCAATAAAATAACAAACCTCACTGAGCACATGTTTGACCCCTGTTCTCACTTGACAGAATTAGACTTAAGAGATAATGAGATATTGCAGTTGTCACCAAGTATATTCAGAAGATTAACGCAACTGAAAAAACTGTATTTGCTAATTAATAAGATAACTCAAATTACAAACTCCTTTCAGATGCTCTCGACTCTGGAGTTTCTGGACCTCAGCAGAAACAGCATCAGCAAGCTGGAGTGTAATGATTTTGCCAATTTAACACAGCTGAGAGTTCTGTCATTGTACAGTAACAAAATTTCACAGATCAGTCCCTGTCATTTTAAAGATTTGAGGAGTCTTGAAATCCTCAAGCTTGGAACAAACAATCTCTTAAGGATTGCCAATGCTTTCAGAAAAGGCCCACATTCCCTCAAGGACCTGCAACTGACTTTTAATAAGCTAAGCATAATTGAACGAGACACTTTTAGAAACTTATCCCAACTTAACAATTTGGATATAAAAGACAATCAGATTTCAGAAATTGAAGCCCATGCATTCAGAGGACTAAAACATCTAACCACTTTGTTACTGTCTTCAAACAAGATATCAGCTAGAACATTCAGACAGCCTAATGTGTTTTCAGGCATGCCCAACCTACAAAGTCTAGAGTTGTTTTCCAATAGCATTTCATTTACTAATGATACATTGGAAAACCCTCCTTTTAAAGAACTGAAACTCCTTAAGGTATTGAGCATACACAGTCAACGTCATGGAATTAACAAAGTCCCCTCAAATCTGCTTCAGGGTTTATCTTCCTTGGAAATGTTTTATGGTGGAAACATGAATCTTCTTCATCTACATTCCTGCACATTCATGTTTAGCCCTAAACTGTGGTTTCTGGACCTCTCGAAGAATGCTCTCTCAGATGACAACTCCATCCCTGCCGAGCTGTTCCATCCCATCTCAATGCTAAGCAAACTCATTCTCTCAAGAACTCAGCTTCGTTCACTGAACTTCCTGTTGAATGCAAATCTCTCTAGACTCAGTGCCTTAATAGCCCGGGGCAATGAGATCGATGCCATAAACAAAACTTTGATTCAGTCTCTGCCTAGACTAAAAGTCCTTGACTTGCAGAAAAATACCTTCACTTGTGACTGTAACAATGCCTTCTTCATCGACTGGGCCATGAACAGTAATTCTACTCAGGTCATTTATTTGAACAAGTACACCTGTAGCTATCCTTCCACTTTACGAGGCATGAGCTTATCAGATTTCAACACTGAGTCCTGCAATGTGAACATTGACTTCATCTGCTTTCTAGTCAGCAGTATTGTGGTCATTGTCACGCTGCTCTTGGCTTTTATCTGGCACTTTTTACGCTTGCAGGTGGTTTATGCATATTATCTTCTTCTAGCTTACCTCTATGACAGCAAGAAGAAGCAGATGGTCCACCAAAATGCATTCATGTATGATGCCTTCATTTCCTACAACATCCAAGATGAGCTTTGGGTCATGGAGAAACTTCTTCCCGAATTAGAAGGAGAGCAGGGCTGGAGATTGTGCTTGCACCACAGAGACTTTGAACCAGGAAGACCCATCATGGACAACATCATTGATGGAATATACAGCAGCCGTAAGACCATCTGCCTGATCACCAGAAACTACCTGAAGAGCAACTGGTGTTCCAGTGAGGTCCAGGTGGCTAGCTTTAGACTTTTTGATGAGCAGAAGGACGTGCTGATCCTTGTTTTCCTGGAAGACATTCCCACACATCAGCTGTCTCCGTACTACAGAATGCGAAAGCTGGTGAAAAAACAGACCTACCTTCGCTGGCCAAAACCTGGAGAAGATACCAGGATTTTTTGGCAGAAGATGAGAATGGCTTTAGAAGACAAAGAGGGTCCCAATTCAGAGAGTCATATTCTTTCCAGGCATTAAAACAATATTCTGAGCAAAGATTTTGATTATTCTTATTAATATAATTAAACTTTAATGGTTAGTTTGTACCCTTCTAAATTCTTATGTATTAATAATTCTCTATTTGTTTATATTTTTCACTGTTAAAGAGTAAATGTTTAAAAACTGCTTTATTGTTTTGTTACATATAAACTGCATTTTTATGACAATTTCATCAAAATCTCACTCAGTGATGCTCTTGAAACAACATTCTTTAGTCAGCATGTTTTAAAAACTGTCCATGTAAACAAGTCATGAACTACGAGGTCTCTGTGGGCTGATATCTGGGCCCACATTGGACCCCTTGATAGATATGAGGGTGAAAAGGATGAGGGGTAAAATCTCCTACAACCAGATGTATTTTACTGTCTAATTTAATCAAACCCACATTATATTTCACTCTATGACTTAAGCCTTAATAGGTTACATTGAAGAGTCACATAATAAAAGGACACTGTATCGTCACACTATCCCACAATATCCCATTTATCACTTAACGTTAAGTTATGGATGGGAGCTTTTCTTCCTTTTATTTTGACCTTTGACACCAATGAGTGTCTGCAGAATCTACAGAACATGCCTTCACCTTCTCCACCCCATGTTTCCATGTTGTCCCTCATTGTCCACTTCCCAGCATGTGTCCTCTGCTGCCTCACAGAAGCCCTTTGGACTCATCTTAATATGTTACTATGCTATTTTGAATGGTTACATTTACAATGAATTGGGTTCATGTAAAGGCTTGATCATCCTCAGACATGGAATGTTCCAGCAAGTGCTCTTGGTATGATGGAAAGCTGTTTAATGGGACGGGTTAACAAAAATATGTTTGTTTTTAACATCATGTACTTGTGTTGGTAAAGGCAACACTGTTCACTGAAGGAACTACAACATGAAGTCTTCAGTAACATTAGCAGCAGGACTTCTCCTTTCATCTCAGTTCCTGGAGGACCATTTGTGAGAGAATGTGACACAAACCGTTATATAATTGTAGGCTTGGCATGATTTTTTGAACATATAATTGAACAAAGACAGTCAGGTTATGCACAGCATGTTACTGTAATTTGGATTTTGTCTGAATTTTGATTGGATTCATGTTGGAAATGGATGAAAATTGATACTGTTTATAGCTGTCTGTGTACGGTCTGTTGCATCAAGTCTACAGTAAAGTTTAAATTGCTTTAATTCCTGAATTTAGATTTTTTAGATTTTAGATCTATTAATTGTGGCCTCAGACTATTTGGAATCACTGTATCTGAAGTCAAGCAAATCACAAATGACAAAATCACATGACATAATTACTTTTTTATTTGGGCAATAAATTATTTTCCTTGTCCAAGGTGTGATCGAAAGGGTTTTAGTTTTTTATTGCTGTTAGGAAGCACATAAACAACTCGGTAACGTCAGTTTTATATTTTAGTTGATTTAGTTTCTATGGAGAATAAACTGTAATTAGATGCTAGAGTAGTCATGTGATGAGAGTTAAGGAAATGACCTCACTTCCTAAAAGTGAATTATACTTGTCCTTTGACCAGAGAAGCAACAGAGGAAATAAACCTAATGGGGCATGGAAAACAAAAACACACCTTTTTATTGCCCATCTCAGTATCTGCCCCTCTTTCACACCTTTGTGTTTCTGTTAGTGTAAAAACATTCCAAAGACACACAGAATCAAAGTGTTGCCCTACATATGTTTCTGCTAAGATACATTTCCTTTCATTCCTTTCACATGTATTTTAAAGAAACAGACATTTACTCTCTCTCATGTTGTTCCAAACCTGTATGACTATCTTCTGTAGAACACAACAGGGTGACAGTCTCTGTCACTATTCACTTTCATTGTATGAAATAATTTTTTTCTGTCTCACAAAAAGTCATTCTTGGAAAATGTAAATGATGTCAGAATTTTCATAACTGAGTGAACCCTGACAAGTCCTGCCCTTAAACTAATAACACATTTAAAAGTTGCTGAGATGCTTCAGCAAACAGAGAACACTGTTATACAGTTTTACACAACAATAACTTTTAAACTTATAATACACATAAGCACTATGACCAGGAGATATCCTTTAAAAATCTATTATTTATTTTTGAAATTACACAAATATAAATATGATTGATATGATTCCAAAATGTATATAAAAAAACAGCACAGTGTTTTGGCAGTTACACACATTTTCATAACATTAGCTACAATGGAGTATACTGTGAAATCAATCCCTGAGAAGCAATTACATCTGTAGCATCTTTAGGGATAAAGTTTATGTGCAAGTCCATGCATTGAAATGGATCAACCATCTTCTGTTGTGAAAAATGTGATTATACACGGCAATGTGATTTTTCTTTAGAATATGGGACACATTTTAAATCTCAGACATATGTGGAAAAAAATCTTTACTGTGATCGATTGACTATTTTTTAGTTTTGCCTGAAAAGTTGACCTTGTCTTTTTTATAACAAAACATATTTACTCTTTAAAGTATATGTACAATATCGTGGATGTTTCTATCCCCCAATGCTGATTGGTGCGAAAACTTTGGCTCAGTATTTCATTTTCTTAGCAAGTTCCACCAGTTTGTTCCATCCGCTATGGCTTAGAGGAGTAATATATAAATCACTGTTCTTCATTGGCATAGAATCCATAGACAGTGCTGTTCCTATTGGTTTCCTGTGCTGAGGGGTTACCAGAGTAACTGAGGAATGCAAGATGTCTGGCACTGCTGTTGCTAAGCTGCCGTAGAAGTCCTCACTCCACTGTGTTCCTTCACCAGGCCTGCAAAGGACACTGCAGTAATGACAGATAACATTGATTAACCATCAAAGATTCACATACAGTACAGATAGCTTTCCTGTAGCTCAGTGGTTCATGGTCATGGGTCATGGGTTCGATCCCAGGGATTGCACATACTCAGAAACAATGTATAGTATAATGTAAGTCGCTTTGGATAAAAGTGTCTGCCAAATGCATAAATGTAATGTAGATACACACAGTTTATGTGTTATTAAGCTGTGAGTAGATAATATTTTTAAAGCTGGAAAATGAGTTTGACCTGTTTGCTGGAACCCAAGTGTGTGATGGTGCTGGTGTCCATGGCTGTGTATCGGGAAGCATGGGAAAATGGAGCTGCTTCCTGTTTGGGAGAATACACTGAGAAACACAAGAAAGAATTTTAGTTTCACATATCATTAACATTATTTAAACCATTTTTGTAATTATAAGCAAATAAATATTTAATCATATCATGTGATTACTGTATGTTATTGTTACTGGTGTTCTGTGGAAGTTACAAGTCAAGATTAAGGGGTCAAGGTTGCTTCTGCTGGGAGATGATGTAATCAAACACTAATATTTTTGGCAAGCAACAAAAATTACTAATATTTCATTGTATTGTAGCTGTATTACAGGTGGCTGATTAAACAAAGGCTATTAAGAGGAAGAATTAGACTTACGTTTTTATATTTGATTTTTTATATAATATTATTTAATTTTATTAAAACCTTATTAGAAACTGGCATACTTTGGGAGTGCTAATGAAATGTTCATATTACATTATATTAGCTATGTATTATAGACCTCCTATTAGATCTTAGGGTTCGTATTGGTAATCGGTGTATATATATTTATGTGCTATATGTGACTGTGTGAAAGGCTGCTGGGAGATGTGTGCTGTGTATTTACTGTGTGACTGTGTGAAAGGCTGCTGGGAGATGTGTGCTGTGTATTTACTGTGCGACTGTGTGAAAGGCTGCTGGGAGATGTGTGCTGTGTATTTACTGTG
>JAZGTI010003724.1:0-30336 GCA_036877585.1 Botia kubotai | reverse complement strand
GTGAGCTGTGCACAACCAGGAGCCATGCTAATCCTTTCATTACATGTTAAAGATGATGTGTAATTTCTGATGCCAGATGGATCTGCAAAAATAACATTTGTTTTTAACCTGACTCCCTCGAACACGTATAAAACAACTTCTGCCCTACATCCACACCTTCTGCCAACCCTCCATCTGCCATATACATATATGGCCAGTACCCCCCAAAAATAAGGGTGTTAGCAGAAAGATATGAAAACAAAGATAAGGACTCCAGTGTGAAAACGCCTTTTGGATCATAAAGGTTTTTATCAGAATAATTAAAGAGTACAGCACAATCTTGTATCTACCACCTACATGAGCCTGAAAGCATTCGCTCAGCTGTCTGACAATACCACTTTCAACATTCTGCTCGCTCCTCTGTCACCCTGCCTCCCCTGATCACTGCTTATCAGCAGCTACAGAAATATTGCAAATGTGCACAGAGATGGGCTGTTACTATGACAACCCAAGATTCGCCTCCTCTTGTAACGGATGCGGAAATGGATGAGGAAGGTCATTTGGAGGGGGGGTGGCTGGGGAGGAGTATGGTGGTCTTGGGGTAACAAAAGAAAAATATGCAGGAAAGAACAGGAGAACAGGAAGAGGGCAAATATAGGAGATACAAAAGACCAAGCATTCCCACGTGGGTGGTCGGCTTTTTCGCTCAAATTATTGGGGAAGTTTACAGACCCAGGCGTTTTGTAAAGGTCAGGCTGACAGGTCCCCGTGGAGCTCCATGAGGTGCTTCTGCTGGTGATGGTTGTTTAGTACAAATTCTCAACCTGTGCCATATTCACTTCAGTTTCCGATACACTGCAGCACTAATCCAAGCACCAAGCCCCAATATGAGATTTAGGTAACTTATTTGATCTTCGACAGGAACTGCTAGCTTATAAGATTCATGTCTAAAATTTGTAGTCCCTTAGTGAAGGTGGCATCTTTATTAAAGTGTTTAATCTTAGTCCACGCTTTATTGGAGACTGAAAAACTGTCCCTACGGGATGAGATTTGTCTCTGATCTTTCACATGCTGCCCACTAACCAATAAAATGGTGTGAAAGATGGTGTTCTAATAGAGGAATGAAGATGTGGAACTGTTTTATAAGACAGGACCATGTAAAGGTCACACATACGTCTGGATGTGAGTAATGAACGAAGAATCCTGGGAAAACAACATCTAGTAATTTTGAATTTTCATCAACTCCCAAAAGGAAATGTGTGCTTGATTAAAAACCCAGAGACTTGACGTTAAATGTCATCTATGCTGTAAAGGATGACAAATTAAACAATAACGCAACAAAAAATGAGCTTCTGGGAAAAAACTGCTCCACCAAACATCAAGGCTGCATGATCTTTTCACTTAAAGCCAATCTTTATTAAAATGCACTCAAATATGCTTCTTCAGCACATCTAGCTCAACAAATCTCTTACACAAGCTTCGGTTGACAAGTGGACAGACAACTTTAGCAGTAGTTGTAGGTGTACCAGCTTCAGGGGTACTGCAGCAATGTGGCCTTTCAATTCTCATGAGATCTGGATAATGGCAGAAGAATGGAGAAAACACATTGTTTCCTTTTTCCAAGGCTTGGTCTCACTGAGCTAGCCCATTAACAGGCCTGATGGAGAGCAAGAGTTGATCTACAGTCTGGACTGGGTCCTGCCTTACTTAGGAACCAAATAAAAAAGCTTTCTAATTTGGTTTGTGTCTTGGGCTGCTGTCAGTCACCCCAGTTCATTTATCTCCTGGCCAGAGCTACCGTGTCACTGGTCTCCTCAACATTATGTTAGCAAAAATGTTTCTGTGTGCATAATGGAGCTTAGACAAGGTTTGTCCTTAACAGTGTAGCAACACGACGTCTCATTAAGTATTTTATGGTAAATTGTCTTGCCTCAAAAAGAGTCAGAGCAAAGGGATGGCCCAGATGATCCGTTGAGGACAGCAGAACTCTACGGTTATCTCCATTCAGGTCCACACTGGAGATGAGATGAAGTTTGGAGTCTACCCAGTAGAGTCTTCTACTAGACAGGTCTACGAGAAAAGTGAGTGTTTAATGGTATATATGTAGTGCTATATAAAAAACATAGTATGTATATGTACCGCTTCAATTATACAATGAATGCTTTCAATAATATAGAATGATTGGTAATATGTAGAGTATGTAAAAGGATGCTTTAAATGTTTAGATTTGATTATACAATGAGGGCAGTCTTGGAAGTACAACTTAATAACAAAAATATAACACAAATCTTATAGCTTTGCCAGGTTACAGCTTTTTTCGCATTCAAAAAATAATTTGTTTCTACACAGATATAGCGATACTCAATTGCACTCAAGTGTCAATAACGTTTTTCTGTTCATCTATCATAACAGCTTTTTAAAATGGTTTTCATTCTGAGCAAGCCAGAGAAATGAAGAAAATATTGACAGCGTTGCTTGAGCAATTCCATTTAGTTTTTCTTAAACTGACTGAGTGATTGATGAGGAACAATGAGAGTGTAAGATTCAAAGCCCTGTTGACCACAGGAGACTGCTGTTATTATTAACACACGTTTTCCTGAGATTTTTAATCTTTCTTGCTCCTATTGTTTTTTCACTTGCCTCTTGTATTTCGGTTGATGTCTTTCTCCCTTGTAATGATCAGTTCAAATAACTTGGCAAGCACAACTGTCTACTGTCTTGCTTTTCAGTGTGATATCTTTTGTTTTTCCTTTCAGTTGTTTCTCTTTTATCTGTTGTTGTGTTTTGGGCTTTTGTCCCATGTCTGTTTTTGCACTTGGACTCCATTTAAAGATTTGAATACATTTGTTGTAAGCAAAGAAAGTAAATTTGTAAACATCTCTCTCGAATCGTGTTTTACCAAGTGTGATCCCATTAGGCCACTCGATCTTTTCCGAGACCAGAACCTGTCGATCCACCCCGTTCATTCCGGCTTTCTCAATCCTAGCTTGCGTTCCCCAGTCTGACCAGTACATGAACCTGAATGGTCAAAACAAGATGTTTATGATCAGATGCATGACCATGATAAAGAGCTAACAATTTTGTTTTTGTGCTGATTTTAAGGGTGAGTTTGCAAAATTTTGTGGAATGAATTTAATATCTACAGAACTCTTACTGGTAACTTAAATAATTTAAATAATTTAAATAATTTATATCTGCCAATTTCTCAATTCAGTGAAATCACGATGCATTATAGAGAAAATCAGCCTTTGACTTCGACTTCGCATGTCAAAAACTCAGGAGGGAAAAGGTCAATATAAGCTCATTAGATACTCAGTCTATAGCGCTGGCGCTGTAAAAGTGAAGTGGACATTTTACCCATAGGCAACAATTAACTAGTATGCAGACCAGCTTGAGACTCATTTGCATGTTTTTCATGCTCTACTTCTGTAATATAGTAAAAAGAGCCCTGAGGGGATAGACTCATCACATCCAAAGGCAGTCAAAAGAAATGATAATTATGAAGAAAAGGAACCATCGACGGGGCTTTGAAAAATCTTGGTGTGGACATAGATCATTCTCAATATTTCATATTGACATCACATTTACATTTTGTGAAGAATTCAACTTTTTAGGGTTAAATCAACAGTCATGCAATCACCTTCTTCATCCTCTATGTTGCCTCAGGGTAACAACCCCAATTTCTTTACTTTGCAAACACATCATGCATATAAGATGGCAATAAAATAGTTAATAACGGGACAACTTTGAATATACAAATAAAAATATTCATCTTGGTAAGACTACATCCTGAGTCATTTTTAAAATATGCTCTTGCATGGCAGATCAAGTGGATCACACACATTTCTGCTCTGAACAACTGCCCTTTTAAGGGCATTTCCATTTATCCAAGTATGATATAAGGTATAAATACATTAGACTTTTTAGTTTACCATTGCTTTCATAATGTATGCAACAGAGGGATGGAGAAGATGCTTTTAATCTTCTGAATGTTACATGATAAACACTTTATTCTTACCCTTGTCTTGGGTCAAGCGCGATGGCACGTGGTTCCCCGAGCTCTGTGTCAATCAACACTTTCCTCTTCTTGCCGTCGCCGGTAGCAACAGAAATAGTCTTGTGTCCAGAGTCGGTCCAGTAGATGTTTTTATGGACCCAGTCAACTGCTAATCCCTCTGGGGAATGTAGTGCAGTATCTATGAGTGTGATCTGTTGAGACGTATCTCTGGCTTTGTTGATGTATGCGCTACAGAGCAGAAACAAGCACACTGTCAGTCCACTTCCATAAAATCTCAGCAGATGGTACACATCGATTCGTAAACAATCACAAGGTTTTAGATGCATTCACCGGATTTATGGCAAATGAGCACACCTCAAATAGCTGAGACACCCAGCTGTTGTTTATATATCCCTGCACATAGGCAGCAAAGTAAAGCAACATCTTGTTTATTAAAGAACAGTTGTAGGATGATTTAGCTGTGACTCATCGGATTTCAATAACCAAACGTTATAGCAACATTACCCATGCAGGTATGATTGTTCTTTATAGCAAGCGATACAAAATGTTTTGTAATACAGACTTTGACTAATCTTGACTAACAATGTAGCTTTCATAAGAAAGCTCAATGTCATGTTTATGTCACCTCTCATTGGTGGTGAGGGTATGGGTTTATCACCTAATAATGTTGTTTGAAGGTTTAAATTTATTTACAATCAATTTTACGGGCAAATTGGTATGCAAAAAAAGACTGACTTGATTTTATCCATCCATTTATCCACTATACTACTTTCATGTCTAAATAACGGCCTAAACAGTTATTTGGCTATTGAGTCACATTAATTTCCTTTTTGTGCAGTGTAGTGTTATCAGCCAAAATGTAAAGTTATTTCAAAGGTGGAGCAAGATATAACATTTTGACAAAATAGACAAAACTTTTTTTCTTTAGATTAAATTGCACTGATAATTGGTTTGTAGAATAAGACCAGGCATGTGTATTGAGAAAGCAGATATTATAAATTGTGATTTATGTTGACAGGTCCTGTGCAATGTTTTTAAAGATGATCTTATGTGAGGCAGAACTGAGGCTGTAACTGCCAGCAAACTTTCCTTTTGCTCATGGTCGCTTGACTAAGAGCTCTATTAATAGGAACAGTTTCCCTGGCCCTGTACTAATTAACCAATGGCACAAAACAAACAGGTAAAAATTGTTTAGGGCAGATGGTGGAGAGTTGTGTAAAAACTCTCTATTACTAAAAATAGTAATAAAAGCATGATGAGCTGTTGAATATAATATCATGTCAATCAATAAATGGAAGATTGTTGATTGTTTATATAATCTGTTTTTGGATATGAAAAATGTTTTAGTTCATTTTGATATATTCAACAATCTTGACCTTTGATTGCAGACTTTGGCATCTTGGCAAATAGTGTGAGAATAGTGTGTGACTGTCTAGATTTTTTCTGGGCTTCTGGAGAAGCTCTCGTGGAGACATGAGATTTTTGGTTCCTGACATGGAGGAGACTTATGCATAAGTTCCCATTTGCTCTCCATTTAAACTTATTGCTGTCCACGAGAAACAACTGATTAAAAGGATATTAAAAACAACAGGATCTCAACTGTGTTTTTTTATGGGCAACCATGTGAGGCCGGATTCTGAACCACAATTTCATTGTGGGTGGGGCTATGCAGCTCAAATATTCAGAAAAAGAAAAAGCTACAGACAAAAGGTTGCTACGTTGAACACAAATCCCCAAATTAACAGGGGAGCGATTTTATATATTTAGAGATTTTTTTACTTGTATTGCTGGTTAGGACAAGGTGTAACAAGTTAGAATAAGTCAAACATTTATCTAAGCCCAAACCACAGGGTGCTTTGTTTTCATGCCAGAATCAAACAATGATGTATTTGTTGAACAAGACCAACAGATTGTTAATTACTAGGGTTTGGATTGCCTCTGACATCTTAATTACAGCAGAAAACTTGTGTCACACTGACACATCATGATTCTAATTGGACTTAATCAAAGCAATACGAACCACATGAATCTACCAAACTTTATGCAAAAAACATTCACTGCCTGGTTTTGAACCACAAACAGAGTCAATTTTGGTCATCACACTGGTGAATCGAGACTCGCTACGTAAACAACTTCCTACCCACGGAAACGGTCGAATCAATAACCACATAAGACCTAAAAAACAGGCAGATCAAAGCTGCTTTAAGCAATCCTCAGTAAAGATTTCGGAAATGTGCTAGAATCACTCACCCATTTAAATCAATAGGCCTTATTGGTGGTTTCAGCTGAATGACAACACCTTTTCATCCATCTTTTCCTACTACAGAAACCACCAATCCTGCGTTCACATCACTCTCCTCCAGCGAACACACACATACATTAACCTGCCTGCAGACACATGAAAACATCTCCTCTAATCCTCTGAGTGCTTTACTGAGGAGTTTATAATGCGATAATGAACTGTCGTACACCATACTGACATGAGCCATCCTGGGGGGTGAGTTATGGGATGCATTAGTGAGGAAGGTAAATTATGGAAAGCATATGGTGTGACTTAGATGATTTACAGATGGTCCTAGAGGCTGATATGACTCTGAGTGAGTCTGACACAGAGACCTAGGCCTTACAGGGCACATACTCGCTAGGAGAGTTAAGGACACACATTGGTAAAGTTTTCAGCTGCTGTTTTTAGCACAAGCAGGCTGGGGTCCGACTGATAAGATGACTTTGTTAAATGCTTTTTAGGTCTCTTGTAACATTTTTCAGTGTCCTTCCATAAGGGCATCCCTTTTCTCATCTCACTGAGAAAAGTGTTTTGTCTGTTCAAGGAGTATGAGTGGTGAGACATGATAGGAAGGCTGAATTACACCATTATAAAATAGTCTGGCCAGGACACAGTATATTATGAAACACTCAGAATTGGAGGCTGTTGTTCTACAGGAAATTTTACCACCTGGATGTTTTCAAATCAACAATACTAATCATTTAAAATTTCAATATTTGATTTAAAAAGTGAATACTAAATATCTGAATATCTGAAAACTAAACTGAATCAATTCTTTCTCCATCTCTGAGCAGAGCCTTTGTTGGATTCATTGTAGATTGAGTGTTACACTTGTTAAGTCTAATGAAAAGCGATGACCTCCATCATTACTAAATGAATGTATTAAATTTCAATGTGCTTGTAACAACACAAGGGTGAGTAAATGGTGACGGAACTTTCATTTTTGGGTGAACTATCCTTTTAAGTACTCTCGCTGGAAGTATGCATTGTTCATTTATTTGGTTGTTGTCATTGTGCTGATACATTATTGACAACAGTCTGAGAGTTTAGTAAAATACTTTAAACATTTCGGGTTTTACAGATGTTTATACATTATTTATAGCAAATGAGACTAAAAATAATAAATAAAAAGTATAGTGTAACAATAAGATCTCGTCTATGATCGAACAGTGTAATTTAATCACAGGTGTAATAAAATAAACATGAGTTATTGTAATATTGACATGCTCCTGTCAGGCTGATATTTCATAAACTTGGTCTAATAAGTGAGAATTAACAGATGTTAAAAGGCAGGATATTAACATCCACTATTTTCTGAGTAATTATGGACAAGCGTTTTAACACACCAGTTTAAAAGACCCAGAGGAAACCCAGAGTGAGCCTGTATGGAAATGTGCAAACAAACAACCTCATGACGCTTGTTGCTGTGAGAAAATCTCCAGTAAGGGAGCTCCAGTGCTGCAGCAGCTGTTCTCATGCATTTAAATATCAGCTTGCTGAGAGGGGGCGGGGAAAGCATGTTAAATACAAGCCTCAACATTGCACTGTCTCCGCCTACATCTCTTCAACAATAATTCTTAATTTGCATTTGTAAATAAAGATTAAACAGCTGTTGATCTGCATGAAGGCAGTGTGATGTCAAACTGTACCTGAAGATCTTGCGATGGTAGAGGTCACACCAGTACATCTTGTTGGTGATGACATCAACATCTAGGGCCACAGCGTTCTTAAGAGTTGGCACTACCTGTGAGTAGTCCTTCCTCACCAGGTCAATGCGCCGGATCTCGTGGCGGTTAGTAAACATGAGGTACGGGCTCTTTCCTGTGAGGGAAGTGGAAAAAGGTTCCTGTTAGTGCTGAGCGCTCGGCTATTTAACTTTGGAATCATCACAATGGACATGTCAGGAGGAATAGTTAATTGATTGATATTTTGAGATCATTTTGAGATAACTGATGATCAATGGAAGTCAAAATTCCAAATACAATATCTTTAATTTAACACTCATTTTTCCTAGATATCAATGAGAGCAAATTAAGACTTGCTTAAGTCTTCTGCATGTAAGATTTTTCTCCTGCGAAAAAAACCCAGGCACTTCATAATTCATAAGTAAAATTAAAATTTTAGAAGAGACCTCAACAATGGCACAAATTGTGTCAAGATACCAAATTCTGCAATCAAGAGATTTTGAAAAGAACTCAATCATTTCTCATTAAATACTTTAGAGTTGTTGTGAAGATTATGCTTTTTTGTAGCTTGCATTCATATTGTATTCTAACAAAGGCTTTTAAGAAATCTGTTTTTATAAAAGCATTTACTGAAAAAAAAACCTCTTAGAAGAGCCTCCGAGAACCTCGCTATCGTGAAAACTGTAAATAAAAGCAACATGAAAAGCAATGTTTTCATTTTCTCCATCTTCCTATTATGTCAAATCTAATATAGCTACTGATAAACCTATATTGGTACAAACTGTAAAACAATTGCAGACTATCACAGTTTGTTTGGAATTCAACTATTATCAGTGGCTAGATGCACAACAACAAGAAGAAGGCTAAAAGACTTGAACTTGTGCTCAAATGTTCACTGAGGGAATTCTTCATAGTTTCATTTATTTTATTAAGCTATAATACAAATATTGTGAGAGCAAAGCTAAAGAGAGCAAACGCTTCAAAGATTACAGTAAAACCAACAGTCTTCTCACTTAGGTAAACACACTGGACCAAATATGATCTACTAACTCAAACTATTTATAATTAGAAATACAAATATATGAAGAGCAAAAACATTAACTGATTACTCAAATGCATCTGCTTGTGTGTGCATGAGAGAATAGAAAATGACCCTCATCGTTTATTTCATTTGCAGGTGAAACATTTCATTTCCATGTGTAAATGTGTACGTGTGTGCAAATTAAATCTGCTGCACAAGTTCACTCATGAATGTTCACTCATGAATGTTTTGTGTGTGTTTGTGTGTGTGTGAGAGAGACTGCAGTGCACCTGTCACCCATGTGATTCAGGGTTTGGAGAAACTGACGTGTGGCCGGAGTCTTTCCAGGTAATTACACTGCACTGGGTCGTACATGTGAGTATGTGTGTACTGCTGGGCAGCTTACTCACTGTGTTATGGTGCTCAGTCATGCCGGCACAGAATATCACTGACCCCATTACTTTATCCTCTATATAGCAGCAAGGGCACGCTGCCTGTTTCCGAGTCACTTGGTCTCCTCTGACTAATTCATTTTCAACCTGTCTCACACTCACGTCAAAAAAAGCCTGAGCTCCTGAGAAAAATTCTCTTCCCCAAACTCTAATTGTCCCCTTAACTCACTCTCTATTATAGTCTTTCATTGGGCTTTCTGTCTGTAATAAGCTTCTGGCATCCAGACATTACACGATCTGTATTACTTTAAAGGCTATAATGCAATTGTTCCATGATTTACAGATATCTCTAGTGTTTTAAAGGGTTGTTAAACTTACAGTAAACGCTGATGCATGTGCCATTTTAAATTGCCAGCTCTTATTAAAAATAAATGACATCCAGTCATATTGTTGATTCAGATTGCTGTCTGTCTCCTTTTCCTAATAATTTGTGTCATAGTGAAGTATTTTAAGAAAATCTAGCTAATACCAGCTTCTCATTGTAGCAAGTGTTACATGGATGTTAGAAGGTCACTGCCGGATATTTATAGTCATTAGGTCCATCAGCGGGTGGGTGTAAGTTAGAGTCAATAAACCGCTGTGGTCAATCTGGTTAGACTTTGAATAAACTGGTGATGTTCCAAAAATCTTTGGCTGGTATGATGTGGCGACATAGACGCCCGAATCTTAACACCCCCAGCACATACTGAAATACTGTAAGATCACTGTATGAGTTAGATAATTTAGACCTGGAGTCTCTTATCCTGCTCCTTGAGAACTATTGTCCTGTGGAGTTTATCACCAACCCTAATCAAACACACCTGCCTGTAATTTTCAAGTAATCCTTGAAGACCTTGAATAGATGTTTAAGTGTGTTTGATTCGTGTTGGAGCTAAACTCTGTGAGACAGTGGCCCTCTAGGAGCATGATTGCTTTAGCTCTTCTCTATTTCTTTTGTTTGTTAAATTGTTATACTTAAATAATTGCCACTCGAATAATTACTACAATCCCAGTTCTGTCAGCACAGACTTCCATTATGGGACTTTCACAATCCACAAACAGAAAGAGCGGTAAAATGGGAAAGTGAAGTGTGTGAGCATAATGAGCAGCAGGTGCTGTGTGGTCAGATGTAAGGGAGACGGAAGAGCTCTGAGGTTTGGCGGTGATGAAGAGAGGATGAGTGGAGCTGATAGATGGATCTCATGTCTCTGTTATTCTTCTCCTGCCTTCTTCCATCATCATTCGGCTTGCACTTTTTTACGCTTGATCGAGCCAACACTGAATGCTGTTTTCAGCGAGCCTCTGAGAGGTGCTTGTGAGTCGAGCAGGTGGATGGAAAGCCTGTCCAGATTGTGTTGGAGGGAGAACATTTCCTTCACCTCCTCAGAAGCCCTTACGGACCTGACTGTATTGTCAGCAAATATTTTCATTTTCAACCCGAGCCAGGATTCAATCATCCTACCCATCTGTCTTTGGCTATCAATCTTATCAGGAGAGAGAGAGAAATAGAGAAATAAAAAGAAAGCGAGTGAAAGGAGGAGAGCAAATGTCATTTTCTTGCTTGAGCTGCATCACATTTGCATTAAAGAGCATACTGACTGACTTTGGTGTCATGTCAATTTCTTTTTCGAAAGACATGGCTCAGCACCTTTTTTACACGGCCATATGTGCATATGACAGCTTTCCTCTGAAGGTGATTCTGTGCTGACTAAAGGTTTGTTTTAGGTAAAGGCCACGGGATCTTAAATGCTTGCTAGCTTTGGACATGTTATACAAATGGTTTGTAGTAACTCCTTGTAATCCTTGTATGTGGCTTGTTCCTAAGACATGCTAAGTATAGGGACTGGCATAAGAGTCATGATTTAATTATTCATTTCTGACAACCGAGTCAGAAATTTTTCAATCTTAAAATAACCTATAAACAGCAAGACAAAAACAAAACAGTACAAGTATGATTAACGTAATAACAATGATCACAACAATAACATCTATGTGTACATGACTGCATACATTTGAGAAAACATCTGTTTTCTGACACAAAGAAAACAGCCATACGGTGCAGTTTACAATTATTAAATGGAGTGGAAATTGTAGTGGATGTAACAGACTCGCTAAAAGCTTAAGCACAGGTTGTAAACACAGGGACAAAGGTATATAAAATTCTTGTAGTCCATCGATGTGAAGTGCAGGGTACAGATGTATAACTACAGCAGGAATCAAGAATTCAAGCATTCTTTAAAGGACAAGGTGTGTAATTTCACCATGAAATGGAATTTAGGAAATACTGACTGTTTTCAAAGAGGTTTCAATCAAAATACTCCAGTCTTTCTTTTTCGTACTGCTTCCTCTGCTATCCATCAGCTGAATGAAACAACAGCTGAATCAGAATAAACGTGACACTCCCATCCCAAAGACAACACGACAGCTCCCGACATGCATTCGATTTCCTCCACAAGCTGTTCTGCACAACAGACTGGCATCACCCTATTGGCTGACACCCGGCATGCGGCGTGAAGACAGCGTGAAACAGTTTCATCAATTCCTATCCACAGAGTCAAAGACAGGAAGTGAGGTGAGGGAGAAAACAGGTGGGAGTGAAAGCATGAAGAGAATCAAATGATTTGTATGTGTGAGACCTTGACTGACAAGTAAAAATGGAAAGAGGAAGAGACAGACATGAAATTATGACTGCGGTTATCCCTGTGCAAGTCATTTCCAATAAGCCCCTCTGTCATGTCACTCTCCTGAGTTTTCATTAAGGCTGAATTACATGGCTCTGGTTTGCTTTCAGCTGTCTCAGCTACACACAGTACAGAAAGCCTGAGTGACCTCACGCTCTAATGAGAGTATGTGACAGGCCTATCACAGAGCTGCAAGTGTATGACACGCTCTGCTCTATACAGCGTTATGGAGTTCAAATTGACCAATGAGTTTACTAAGGATTTTAAAATAATAATTCTGTAGAGACTGTATTCACAACGAGCAATTTCTAGCCATTTAAATATTCTAAGTTAGCATATTTATAAGACCAAAGTACTAAAATTACATGAATATGTCATTATTGTGCCACCCCACTTTGAATCATTGCAAATAGCTTCAATATACAAATGCTCATACTTTGTAAATAAAAAAATTAAGTAAATAAACAAATAAGCATACGGAAAATGAAAACATAAATTAAATCTATTTTGTCTTTCATTTGTAATATTAGTCTTTCAAAATTCAAATCAAAGCAAGCCATTAATGTTCATTATCAAGAGGAAACAGAAGATTTCATCCAAATATTGTATACGGTATCAAGAGACGAGGCTAATCTCTTCAATATACCACATGAAAATTCTCTTTTATTGTGTTTGCTTTTGTCAGATGTTTAAAGCATAATAGCCAGAATGTGAAAAATAGGTCTGATCATGTAGGTCTGGTTTACTAACAGGGTCACTGTACGCTCTCTGTACTCTATATTCATATCACGAGTCATTATATCTCATATTGGCACCCAAAGGTCATTTTTGCAGTTACTATTGTGTCTGAAAAATGGTTTTCATGCCCAGAAAACTAAAGGCTGTGCTCACCACACACAAAACAGCCCCCACACCCCCCGACTGCTTATCTGTAATGTGCCTCTGACTGATATGCTTATGAAAGGGGCCCGAGAAGAAAGGAAAGAGTTATTTATTTAGCATTTTGAAAGATATACCTGTGGCAAAAGCATCAAGCTATTAAAATTATTTAATAGCTTTTCCAGGCATAGCAAAAGGAGTGGAAGTATGACGACAAATCTGAAACTGTAATTTAAAAGTGAACTCATTGATCATTGTAGCACATTAAAAGATAACTATGACTAAATATGTCCAACATCTAATCTTATTCAAAATTTATATCTGTAATCTTAGCATGTAGTCAACAGAAGTATATTTCTCGCACGGAAAATATAGAGGCCATACACTTTTCAATTCAATTTTGATTACAAAGAGCAAACACTCACATACCTAACATACATATTCTTACCGTATTTTTCAGCATTAACATTTAGACAGAAATCTATGTGTATGAGTACAGATGAACACTATACTATACTATATTATACTTTACTATACTATACTATATTATACTACTATACAGATATAAAGACCTAAAGCACAATAACAGCAGAACGCAACTTCAGAAACAGTGAGAAATCACTGTAGAAGTGATTCACAGCTTTCAATGTGCTGTTTGGCCCCTGGGAAAGATTTCTGTTGGCCAGCTTTACATGGCACACTTAATGACAGCAGTTCCTCCAGCTGTCGTGTAGCCTATCGGGAGCTCTTGAAATGTGCTGAAGTTTTACGAAGGCTGGTCAGGCAAATAAAGGGCAATAAAGTCTCGCAAATAGATGAGCTTCATTAGGTTTACTAAACCTTGCACTGCATACCACCCTAACCCCATTTATGAAGCAAACAAATATGCTATGATAACAAAACCTCACCTTTGCTTGTCAAATTCAAGGTATATATATGAGAAAAATGTTTACCTCCACTGCTACTCCAATAAGTAATGAAAGAGTTTTTGCAACTGCAGCTCTGAAGGTCAAATACTGTTTTAAACATGAGGTTTGCTTAATGAATGTAGTTTTTCCTAACAATTGAAAAACAGACCAGCCATTGTGTTATTTACCATTGGTTAGCCTGTAGCTCTCTGCAATATGATGATGTGGAATGCTTGTTTTCAAGCACTATTAAGATTCATTTTGGCAGCACAATGGAAAGATTCATGTATGCTTAAAGAACGCTTTGTTGTTTTGTGATGGAACCTTTGGATCTCTTTAAATATTTAATCACAATGTAAGAACAATATTTTAATGCTTGTTTTTTATGAAATAAAAGATGTAAGCAAATTAAAGTGCAATGGAATAATAGTTTAATTATATATTTTTTGGAATAATAGTTGAATCTATTACTTAATAGAGTAAATCAAATTGAATTGTACCTTATAAGAAAAATCACCTTAGGATATAGCTAGGAAACCTAGTTTATTTCATATGGATTTCCATATATGGAAATTTTCATATGCATATGATTACATAATGCAAAATATACTGTTACACTAATTCCAATAGTATTTAAAATGTACGTAATGTAAAACAGACAAGCATGTAAAAAATATTTATGACCAATATAGTTTCCCAGGACCGCAACTGTTTTTGGACCCTGTCTTTTTGGACCCTGGACAAAGAAACATACTATACAAACCAATAGTGAAAAGTGATGCTGGATGGAGAGGAATGTCTTACCCACTGCTTTGCAGGTCTTGGTAACCGGGTCCATCTCGTAGCCCTCGTAACATTCACATTTGTAGTCGCCTTTGAGGTTGATACATATCTGACTGCAGGCTTCAGGGTTCTCACATTCATCTATGTCTGGAAAGGAGCATCAGAAAAGCATTAGAAACAAGGCTGAGAGACACAGAGAACAGAATCTTTTGTAGTGCAGTATCCACAGGCAAGATAAATGATGCCTGCAAACACCATCACGGGAGTTCTCAATATTAATTTAAGGGTTAGGAAACCAAGATTAAACAAATCACAGATGTTTACAATTGGAACATGGAAAATGGGTATAAAAATGTCCCATAGCAACCAAATACTGATATGTAAAATAACATTAAAGACGTAATGAATTTGCTTGACACACATTTTTCTTCTTGTGCTAATTTTATTTTAAAACAGGATGCTGGGAGATATGGAAAAACTTAAAGCTCCCTCTATTTTAAAAATAGCCAATAGGATTTAGGTTTTTTAGCTCACAACCATGCATCATAACAGGTTACAAATGATATCAGTGGGAGGGACATTCTAGAGAGCACACAAATTCACAATTTGATTGGACAAAAATCTACTGTATGTAGTGCAATGAGTCATTAATATTTTTGGCTTGTTTTAACAGAAAACCACTTCTTTGTTTTAATCTTTAAGCTGTACATTCACATACATATGGCCTTAAAGCTAACATGCATTGACAAAAAGCCACAAAACTCCTGTGTTTTAAATGGGGTCTTTTAATGCATTGAGAGGCCTACAACTTCTGAAGGACACTTTACCTCCACAAGTCTTCTTGTCCAGTAGCTTGTATCCTGAGGGGCATTCACACTCGTAGCCGATTTGCCGGTCCTTACATATGTGAGAGCAGCCACCATTGTTACTGGCACATTCATTCAGACCTACGATAGAATAAACCCAAGAAAGCTGGTGTCAAAGGTCAGTATGCCTGGCAGTAATTGGACGATAAGTGCCCATGGCAACCTGACAGCAACTGAAGGGAGAGCTGTTTCATTCCCATTTCCTCAGTGGAGTATCAGCTTTGTGCCAAGAGTTTATGAGAAAGTGATGAGTCGGATGCAATCTTTCTGAAAGACTTGCTTTAGGAGAAATACACACACATCACTCCTTCATTTCATCCCTAAACAGTTTGTCCCATCTGCTCTTATTGCTAGAGGTGAGAGGTATAACTTCTTATAACTAAAATCGTATATCATATGTCATTGTACACAAAATATATTACAATACAGTTATTTTAGCTGGGAGTTATTTTTAGCTAACCCATGAATATTTTTTATCAGTTTTATGTATACAATTTTTAAGTTTTAATATAAAACTTTTGGATAAGTTTGATATTTTTATAAGTTGTATGAATGTATGTATTAATGGCCATTGTTTAAGCAATTTATTCATAATCAACAGTGCAAAAACAAGGGGTCGGTATTATAAAATGATATATTATGTAATTATATAATACTAAAGAAAGAGATTAAAAACAGTAATTATAATACAACTAAACGAGCCTTGTTCTACCATGAAAAGAGCAGATATACCCATTTAGTTAAATTCTATATTGGATACGAGCGGTATGTCGGGACACATCAAAACTGAAGCCCCATCATTATACTTTGAGAGAATATGTGCACTGCATGTCATAAAAATGGCAAATCATAAAAAGGCCTTCAAAATGATTTGCCCAGTCATCCACATTGACAGAATGGTACATTAAATTTATTACTATTTTGACAATTTGTTGTTGGAAGCTTAATACCTTGTAAAACTAAATTCCTAAAATGCTCTTCTTATTTAATTCTGCAGTTATGCAACATATTGACTCCTGAAACTCTGTAAAACATTTTGGGACCTGCAATTGTTCAGAGCTTGAGTGGAAAAGAAATTTAGATCTGGACTGAATACCCCTTTATTAAAGTATGAGATTATGTGTTGTAACAAGTGCTGTAAGAACAAACACAGTATCATCCTTAGCACCCAGACATGTGATATATTCTTCTTTCTTTTACAAATGGACATTTCCCATTAAATCTGCCCTGACCGCTCAAATTATGTATCATAATTATAAACCTACCATAAACTTGCCAGAGTATTGTGCTAAACAGATTGTGCTAAACACTGATCTGTCATGTACTTGCACAATAACTGATTTCTGTTTACCCAAAAAAATGTTAACCCAAAAAAATAAGACTTACTGAGAAAGAATGCTAACTAGGCAATTAGAAACTGAGTTTAGGTAATCAATTACTTAATTTGAATTACAGCAACAAACTGGATGCAGAATTAAATCAGAAAGAAATTAATGTAATTGATTTAAGTGCAATGATTCAATAGTTCAGCATAATATACCCATAAACATGTTCTTATAGAACACATGGCAATTCAGTAAATTCCTCTTTCTTTCATTTTGATTCAAATTCAACATTCTGTGCAGTGTGCAAATTCAAATTGTAACTTATAAAATCAAAAGGAACCAGTTCTAAAATTCAGATAATTTGCCCAGCCCTACTGATGAGTCTGAACAAAAATACATACAGGGCTCTCTGAGTTATATTTAAACAGACTCTCTGAGACTCCTAAATTATTATTATCTCTATGCCATATGAATCCTGCTTAACATACACATAACAGAACTACTAGTAAATAGTAGAAGAGTAATCCTTGGCAGCAGTCCTAGTGATTTAGCATGCATAGCTGCAGTGGCCCACTTGGAGCCAGTCCAGGGTGCACTGGTCTCAGTGGGATTATTGTATGTGTATCAAAGACTGACACATACGTAACCATAACCAGGAAACGAGTGAGAAAAGACACAGAGAGGGAGGGTGGGGGCATGTTTGTGTGGAGTGGTACTGGCACTTCCTAAACATTCTATCAATCAAACAAATGCACCGGTGTTTAAAAACTATGTGAACATGTGAACTATGTGATTCACTACAGCACTAAACTGAACTAAACTGAACTCCTATCACCACATCCTGCTCCTCCTCAAACAGGTCAAACAGGTAGCCTCACCCCCCAGTTTCACTCCCTAAAAAAATGTATTTTATTGAAAAAAAATCAGCTTTAATAAGAGATGAGTCTGGACATCACTTGGTTAACTCGGTTAGGAGAATGTACTTTCAAGTATTATCAAAACACTTAAAAACACTGAAATGTTTTCAGCCCTTGTTTATCTCTGAAGAAAAACTGCAGTTCCCTAGTGAGATGAAGGAATAGATTGAAGAAGAATGGATCTATAGAAACCAGCATGAATTCTGAGGCAGGCTGAGAGGTCCTGCACGCTGGACACGTTCTTCTCCTGAGGGAAGACTCGCACTTTGATCATAACGAGTGTTCTGTGAGTTGTTGGCCCTTGATCACGCTCCTAATAAGCCAATACTGCCTATAAGCTTAAATGCCCACTAATACTGATATGTGTTTCCATATCACCAATGTGAATGTGACTGAAAGAATGTGTATGTGAGGAAATTTCTTATAATACAGCGACATTAAAAGAAGAACAGCATATCAAAACTGTATTGTGTAAAGATGTCCAAGCTTACCGCAGTCCTTCATGGGCTCATCGGACCAGTCTTTGCAATCCTTGATATTGTCACACACCTTACTGCTTTCAATACACTCCCCACTTTTGCACAGGAACTTCAGCGGACCTTCACACTTTGTGGCTGTGAAAGACACAATGAAGAAGAGTTCTTAACATTCTATACATTTAGTACCACATACCACTAGTGTTAATTAAGTGTACTTGTAGCTGGTAGAACATGGTGCTAGCAACACCAAGGTCATGGGTTCGATTCACAAAGAATGCACATACTGACAAAATGTATAGCTTCGTGGGATTGCAAGTTGCTTTGTATAAAACAGCTTCTGCCAAATGCATAAATGTCATTAATCTAACGTAAAAATATGCACAACTATTGTACAAAACGCAAGAAGTCTGTAGTTTGGCATGGAAACCCGGTGCATTACAGAAGCACGTCTGTTTGAACTTGGAGGTAAATGACAGCATGATTGGCTCTAGTCTTTCATCTTCCTCTATTTTACTTCAAATGCTGCTGGAAGAGGGGACAGATGAAGAGGTTCATCCAAAGAGAAATGAAGGACAGAAATAAGTGACATGACTTACTTTTGTTGACACATCCAGCCTCATCACTGAAATCTGGACAGTCGTGCACTTTGTTACACTGTTTAGTGCCATGAATGCAGGAGCCATCGCCACACTGGAATTCATCTGGACGACAGGTCAGCAGAGCTATATGAGAGAGACACACGTGTATATAAGGACTATTGCTCTGATGTCTCAGCTAGTACAGCATTGCGTTAGTAACTGCAACATCATAGGTTCTTATTCCAGTGAGCATGTAAACTTATAAAACGTAGAGACTTTTTAATCAATATTTTTGTTTTCGCTTTGCAAAAAACATCTGTTAAATGAATAAATGGTAATCTTAAATGTTAAACGTAACTAAAAGCTTTAAATGGCAAATGGTTTTGCCTTTATTTGCTGTTAGATCTCAAGGCAATCAAACTTTATTTATAACCTTAATCGCTTACAGTATTTTCAAGTGATTCCTAGAGAAAGTCTTTAAAATACTTAAAACAACCAGTCGCCTACTCTAGGGCATAACACTGAAAAGAGTAAAGAAAGTGCTGTTCGGCAAAGAGAGGTATTTTAATTATTCACAATCGTTTTTTTAAACGCTTTAATCTTTCATATGGTGTACTTTAGACAGGCTGCAGAGGGAGAACATCCAACACGATCAATTTCTGCACAGCAAGTTCTCTCTCGCCTGCTCTCTCTCGCCCCTGTAAGCTCAGATATACAAACTTATAAAGAAATACAGGCACACACGGGAATGCACACACGCTAACCATTTAGCACTGTACACAAGGGGACAATGAAGTAAACACACATGTATGATGACTCCCACATGTATGCAAGCAACCAAATGGCTCAAAGCACATAAGAGTATAAAACAGACAGATCTGACCAGGGATAAGTCATGGTTTGGCAGTTTTCATATCCACCGAATTCCATATGAATGGAATTTAGTTTTATTTATTTTCAATATCACCTACACTTGGGCTAATTAACTTGACAGAACATAATTTGTAATTATTGTTAGTCACTATTAAATTAATTATTTATTTAACATTATGGTTGTCCCCATCATTTTTAAAAGCTACTGCATAAGCTTAAATTAACATGTTTTTTAGTTACGGTAAACCAGTGACTTACTGCTCTAATCTAATCCTAAATACAAAAAAGAAAATCATTAATTCTCCATTTTGTTGTGTTAAATTACTTTGTTCTGCATGCTGAACAAAAACAATTATTTGGGGGTGGGGGGTTGTGCACAATCCTAAGGACCCTACAGTGAGCCAGCACACACACCACTTACGCAAGAGCGTTCTGTCAAACCCCAAAACACACATGTTGCCTAGCAACCACCAAGACACTAGGGCACAGGCTGGTACTAGGACACCAATAAAGATTTACATGGCGTAAACCCATGGAAGAACCCATGGAAAAACATCTTTATCTCAATAGACACAAACAAGTGTTTAAAATCTTTCATTAATTTACATTCTCATTGACTCATTCCAAACATCTGTTGTAATGTATATATAATGGAAGAATTTCTTATTTATTGTAATAAAATTTATTTTTTTAATGAATTGTTTTGGTTGGTTTTGGTATTTAAGCTTTTAGCTAAAATACTTTATCTGGCACCCAAATCTAGAGTTATTTCAAGTGCACACTTGAAATTGCAGCAAATGAAGAGGATTTAGAGTATCATTTTAGGCAAAATCAATATTCATACCTTTTGTAAAATTATGCCCAACACCTGCAAAACTGAATAAATTTATGTTGGTGTGAATGCAATGCATTTGTGTTAATAAAATTAGGAGAAACATGCGATAAAGGACTGACTCTAACTGAACTCAACCTTTTCTGTTTAGGGGAAACTGGGGTAATTGCAATGCTTTAAATATCTTTAATCATGCTCAAGTTAAAGAGATGTACATTTGCTTAATATATGCATAAAGCATGTGTGGGACGTTACACAGCAAATTTATAAAACTGATTATTAACAATTAGTCATTTCCCACGCTGCAACCTTCCCCAGTGTAAATAGTTGGGTAATGTGCTTGAAACTGACAGCAGTGATTAGTGTATTTAATACAGTTGTTTTTCCACTATACTTACGGCAGTTGGCCTCATCAGACTTGTCCTTGCAGTCTATATCTCCGTCGCATTTCCAGTTGGAGTGAATGCATTCTCCGCTCCTGCATCGGAACTCCCCTGCAGCACAGTGGGGCTTCTTAGGTTCCGTCCTGCGACTGCAGCGCTCCATAGACTCATCTGATTTATCTCTGCAGTCAGGGTCTCCATCGCAGCTCCATGGCACTGGGATGCACTCCGAGTCATTGCAGCGGAACTCATGCGGGCCGCAGGTGCTGGCGGTGGCTGCAGTGCACTTCTCCTCATCGCTGCCATCGCCACAGTCATCGTCCCCATCACAGACGAATGTGGAAGCAACGCACAGACTGTTGCGACACTGGAACTCTTTCGCTGGACAGGCCTTTGCATCTGAAGAGACGAACAGAAGAATTATTAAAAGGAGACAAAAAATTAGAAATGAAGGATACACAAAGAAATTTGTTAAGTATATACAAAATATATTTACTAAACTATTAAGCTATATATATTTGTTTTTAATTTACAATGTATACATGTCTATACATAATTGTGGGACATCTACCCCAAAATATTAATCATTATAGCAGCTCTTTCAGTGTTAAACAAATCCATATATTCTGAATATGTGGTTACAATCTTTTTTTAAATTGCTTCGAAAAACATTACATCAATTTGGTACTATATGCATGTAATAAAAGACAAGGTTTAAAACACGCACAATATGTAACTTGGGATCCCTGTTTAATCTCTCTATCCACCAAGGGGTCATGACCAAAAATAAACAGAACACCCCTGATCTTAAATCAAGAAATAAAGACAAACATATTGTTTTGCTCTATAACTCCAAACCAATGAGGTTACATTACTGTAAATTGACTGAATAAAAGTAATCATAGCAGAGCTCTGGGCTATTCTGTGCTAATATCAGCCTCACAACCTCACTGATTCAAACGTGCTGCTGGTGACCCGAGTGTTATGCTTCAGCCCCACATTGGCAGTGGTCACTAAATGGGCTTAACCGTACTGTAGTAAGAGCCTGTCCGCTCTTTAATGGGGTCGCCCACCCTACCGGAATAACCAGTCTGTAGGCTACACAGTGAATCAGTATTACATTCACAGGGGCTAGATTTGTAAAAGGATTTGAAATGGCTTTTGAAATAGCACCTTTTGAGTGGATTAAAGGTGAGAGGAATCGATGGCGAATGTTTGTGACTTTGCAGCAACCTGCAAACTATCTGCAAAGAGCAGCTGGGGCTCATAAAACATTTTGACAGTCAAAACTGTGGCATTATCAAAATTGTATTGCCGGACTCGAAATCAATGCTACTTGTGCTGTTCACAGAAAAGGTCATTCTTGTTGTTTATTGCACTTTAGCCCATTTGTATTTCATATTTTTGCCACCCATGCTCACTGCTTTTGACACCAATTACAATAATGGCCTATGAGATTTGTTGCTAATTGTGTTTTTTGCTAAGCTGATTAGCCAACAAGCGTCTAATTGGCTAATATAAACAAACTGACAACAGTCATTAGGAAAGAAACCTCCATACTTGCTGTCATCCAAAACTCTCATCAATAAAATGACCAAGGAGAAAGGGTGGAATGACGAATCAGGCTGGAAAAAGAGAATCTGATATCTTCTGACATATTTGACACAGGGCTGAAAAGTCATCAGCAGATACATGTGGATGTTATCTGCGCTTCATCGTTTCTTTACCTACAAGGTCACATCAGACATCAAAGCAGCATTCGATTGGATCTTTTCTGTGTGTACACTTTCATGGGACAGAAGGTTGTGTTTGCTCTAAGCAGAGGGATATTGGATTGGCTGACCCTGCTCTTCTCTTGTGGGACAAGAAGGTCGGCACTGGAAATGAAAAGGGTCTCACCCAGTGATGCAGAGCCTAAAACAACATGCTCTCCAAGTCTAACAGAACATAAATGGGTTTATAATACATCAGTGCACACAGACAGTACTGTCACATTCCAGCTGGAATTGAATTCAAATCAGTCAAATTCAATTCTACACTCTCAGAAAAGCTGCACTGAAAGCCAAAAATAAATTCACATTCTGTAAATGTAAATATTTAGTTTATAGGCATGTGCATACAGGGGCAATAGGAAAAATTGACTTATTCACATAAGATCAGCTCGGAAAACAATGCTGTAACAATTTTTGTTCATGAAAATCTATCTAATGTTACAAAGACACATTGCGGACAGCATACCAACAGCTCTGAGGCAGACTGACATTTCATCATTCAAAGTTATAAAGACACCTCCGATGTGTGGACTTTGATCGTATCTCTCGTAGAGGTCAAGGACAACAATGAATGGATTTCAAAAGAGTGGAAAGGCACAGCTCAATTCAGGTCAACTCAATTCAACTGAGCAACATCAACTACTCATTCCCCAGCTCAACCACGGACAGCTAGTAGATAAGGCTTTACACAGAAAGATCTTTATGACCTTGAAGCAAACAAAAGCAACAACAGAGAGTGGAAAAATTTGTAGCAGAACTGCATGTAAAATGAGGTCGATGTCTTTCACAATATGCACATACATTTAATAGTAGGCCTACATATTGTACATAACAGTATGACAAAAGTACAACAGATGCTTTTTGGTAACAATAATATGTTGCTGCTTATGGTGAAGTGTATATTTATTGCACCAAATAGAATAGCAAGAAAGATCCAGTAAATTTCAAATGCAGCCACTGTCCTTTCTGCCCTGCCATTTGACTTTGTTCAGGAAAACAGAAAGTCTCACTGGTGGAGCCTAAAGTTGACTAGACCAGGCAAACAAACCACAGAATCACAATGTTTACAAATCAGTCCAAAAATAGCTTGCCTATAGACCTATTTGTCCAACTAAAATAAACTAGAACAGAAGGATTAAGGTATTTTCACATTGAAACTTTCACACCTCTTCTTGTATGTGATAATGTATGTGACATTATCAACAACGTATGTGATAATTACACCAACTACCTAAATTTAAACACCATACTTTAACAATAAATATTACCCACAATTTCAACGCCACCCTGTATGTACTGTATGAGAACAAGTCACCTGGGGGAAGCTTAAGCACTGAGGCTCATACTACACTCAGCAAATGCCCTGTGGCACAGTCAGCACAGAGTTAATGGTGCGTTCAACACTCTCCTCCATCAGCCCATAATATTACAGTAACTCGTATTAGAGAGAGTTCATCTCCTCCAGGGAGAGAGATACTATAACCACAATATACTGAGCTGGGAGCATGAGACGCTAACATACTGAGACAGCTAAAGACTGAGGTACTGAGGGTTTTCCCTCCTCCTGTAACTCTTCCCTTGTGCTGACAGCACAATATTAGCAAAAGAGGACAATGCAAGAGTGAGAAATTGAAGAGGACATGAAGTTAGTGGAGGGCAGCCATTCTGTGAGCATTTAGCGTGGTTCATTAGTCAGCTAGGAGTTTAAGAGGAATTAGACATGTTGTTTGGCAACTATGGCAAAAATAGTTTTCTGAAATTTTAATATTTTGAAAATATCTCTGGCACTGGGCTATTGTTTTGTTGAGAATGTCACCTAAATTCTGGTGGTATCTAAATTAACTAGTTTTTTTATTCAAAGATGGTGTAGGCCAAAGATAGGCTTATGTGTGATGTTGTGTAAGCAATAGTTTGACTTCTAGAGCTAAAAAAATAAACTATGTGCTTATCTGTCAGAACAAAGTAATTCTTTTTTAATTATCCTCATATTTGGTCATTATTTAGAGACTTTTCTCAGCAAATTTTGATATTTGTGACGAATGTGATTATTCGTTTTTAAAAAATCTCCGTTTTTACAATTCAGAAGTGACTGACAGACAGCGAGCTGAAATGGTCTAAACCACTATTACACAGTTCGGAAAATGACACCTTTCAGTGCAACAAATTCATTTCCAGCACAACTCTGGACAGGGCTCTCTGCACTGAGCCTGTAGCTGTTTATGGCTAAAGGAAGGGCATTTTCACACCTGCTGAGATGCAGCTATATGTTGACCTGGGTATTTCCTCTGGGTGGATTAGCAAATGGCAGAACAGATGAAAGAGAAATATCAGGCTATTGTCAGGGGATAGAAAAAGTTCAGCATAACCCCTGACATTACACGGGTGCAAATACCTCAGTGTGTGCAACTGTGTGCTGAGTGCAGCCGGTATTCTCACCCACATGAACAACTGACTAGATCAAAAGGGCAAATGCTTCACTATAAAGAGTGCACTGCCAGTGCATGCAAATTACATTCATAATAGAAAAAACTCAATACACATCAGATCATAATAATAATGATTTATAGCCCCACTTGGGAATGCCTAGATCTGAAGCATACAAAACATTAATTTTGACATTATCAGAAAGCAAATGACTCCATTACTTTCAATGGGAGTCATGCATTTGATCGTCAATTTCCTGTTTCATTCAGTCAGAGAAATAACATGTATCAGAAGGCGTATCTCTGAATTCATTATCTTCAATGACACCTCGGAAATAAAAGAGTCACAAATCAGCAATAATATCGCACAATTAAATCTAAAAGACTACAACACTGGCCTATCAGTGCTGTGATCACAATTTTACATGGTTGTCAAAACAGAGTTATTATTTGCTGTTATCACTTTAGCTGTCTGTAGTAATCCTTTTTAAACTGATGTAATAAGATGAAAAGATATTTCAGTTGTAGTGCATGTAGCAACTCTGAATCTCCTTTGAGGAATGAAGAAACCCATGGCAGGAAACCTATGAGGTTTTATAACAAGTACTTTCTTAGAAGGAAGCCTATGTAGGCAGCAAGGCAGCTCACTACAGGGTTTGGAACTTACAAACTTACTACATCGACACTATCATACATAATTCTAGTACACAACAGATTTACACCCACACTATAATGTCAAATACACAAAGAACACGTTTCTTGTATTGTAACCAAGAATAGTACCATAAAAATAGCAACTTCCATAAACAATTGTGCATACACACTTCCACACGTAATCTCTTTTTCTCCACAATCTAAGAGGCAATCTATGTTTGACTTAAAGCTGTCCATGTGTAAGTGTATATTTTGTATCTCTATTTTTTCCTTCTATCTTCATATTTCTATCTGTATCCGTACTTCAAATCCACCCACACTAAGCACCCAGCGCCACGTGCGTTCCCTTATCTGATAATTTTATAGTCATCTCAAGCCGATGATCGACATTACACGCCCCAGTGCTTGACTGCAATTTCCATTCAATCTTAATTGATTGAATAGGGTCTGGTCTGTGGCCAATCTAGTTACACAGAGTAGAGTTTGCAGTACTCTGCATAGTAAACACGCTCATGTTTCAGCATTAGTGGCTATGTGAATGTGACTTTGCTCCAACCCTGAAAACATGAACTTCACATTTGTTTTAAGAGGTCCATCTCAAGTTGTTACAAACTGTTGCATCTAAGAATTAATTATTAAAGAAATACTTCATTCAAAAATGAAAATTCTTTTATTTACCCCCCATGCAACTGTCTTCTGTGGAACACAAAAGGAATGATTTGTAAAAATTAACTGTTCCAGGTAATTAAAATGAATAGAATTTAAACTTTAAAACGGACAAACGAACACATCATAAAAGTATATTTCAAGTGTTTCAAAGTCATTTGGTAGCTTTGTGTACGGAAAAGACAGTGTTCCATAGAACAAAGAATGCTGAAACAGTGATAAATTATAATTATGATAAATTATGTAAATACGTAAATGATGGCAGAATTTTCTCTTGTGGATGAGCTAATACTACAACTTCACATAATGGTTAGGTTTCAATGCAGAAGTTTGTCTGCATGTAGCTTCATCTTGCCTCCACAGTTTCATATATTTCATATTCTAATCTTTTTTATTGTTTTAGTGTGTTTCAATATTCCCCTAATTAGTTTCTGATGGGTCTGTAGGAAATATCCAGGTGTGTATGCAGTACATTAATCGGTATGGATGTACAATGAGGAGCAGAGGTGGGAGGGGGGGAGTAGAACAAGATAGTCATTGATCTCAAGGGTAATATTGCCCACAGTGTGCCACAAAACACACTGTGTTAATTAAGCTCCAATTATAGTATAACATAAAACAAACACTTCAACAGACGTTCACTGAGGTAGAGATAGGGAACAAAACATTTCCCTTTTTCATTCATTTCTGCAAGGAAAAGACATCAGCATGTTCAGACTTACAGTCAAACATCCAGACGCTACACTTTTTAAATGAGAGTTAGCAATGTTTAGCTTCATGCAAATGAGGATTTGATGTAGCAACTGCCAATGGGAGTCCAGATAGCAGGTCATGTGATCAACAACGTCAATTAGAGTAAATTAGATAGCCTCCAGCAATTTAATCACTTTACAGAGGCTGTGTCCACTGACCGCAATTTTATCGCTGGTGGTTACTGTATTGTTGATTGTACATTGAACATTATTGATAGGCTGCAAAACAAGCAAAAGCTAATGTCCGACCACAAATAAAATACATTCCCAGTTACAATAAGATGTCATTATTCTGACAATGAATCAGCTATTAGGCCACTAATTATTTACATTTCAGAAAGTGTTAGTATATACAGTAAACTGCAGCAATGCATACTAACAAACAAGGTAAATTATGAATGCATGAATTCAGTAGGGATGCTGACAATATCTGACACTATCTGACAATATCTGACACAATATCTTTTAACAGTATGCAGGCAGAAAAAACATAGAAAAGTGGAATTGCTCACAATTACTACTAGCTTCATCTCGCCTACACTCATCTACATTAACTCACAGGTCATAAGTGCTTATATATCTTTACTCCAATTAGTGGTCGTTGCATTACATCAGTGCTCATTTGCATAAATTATTAAATGCTCAAGCTTTCTTCTAAAGCTTTCTTCTAACAATTACATTAATCCAGCGCACACAACTTTTTAAATTTTTTAATACTATATTTTTAATTTAGTACTAATCCACATAAAAATGTTGTTTGACCAACAATATACCTTGAAATGGTGGGGTTCTAACCAGCATACGAACAAACTCAAATTTCCTGTTGAACAATGTTGCTAATTTACAACGTCCCAGCATGCAGTGCAACATAAATAAATTATGCGGTTAGTAAAGGATTGTTGTTTAGCTGTTTGCTTCATTTATTTATGCTGTTGTTATTTTTGCTGTCACTGTAAGTTATTTGTTTTGTGGTATTAATACCACAATATTAAGAGCTCATCTTTATAATTAATGCTATTTGCAGGTTGTCTTCATTATGGAGGTCTATGAGTTAAATGCCTCTATAAAAACATTTATAGGAATGACAGTGACTAATAAAAATTTGACAAGAGTTCATTGACTGAACTCCTATTACCAACTTAATAATGCAATAATAACCAAAGTTCAATAATAAACTAATTTAAATCAGCTAAACAAAGCAGCATTACTGAAGACAAATTTTTCATGTCAAGATCACATGTTGTCTGTAGCTAGTATTTTTCATGTCACAGCTGGCTGATTAGTTTCTGTTTCACAGAGTAGTGACTTATTTGAAAATCTGAAATGTGATTTTTGTGCTAATGTGATTCTTCAGAAGTGACAAGCTGTAAAGCATTAAAAGTAATATGTATTCACAAGCCATGCCTTCACATCTTCAATTATAAATCAAAAAGAGCTGCCTGCAGATTATTACAGTTCCATAACAAAAATAATATAACTCTCAGGTCGAAACATCAAAGAGCAGGAAATCAATTATAATCAGGAGTGAAGTGAAATATTACTGTGATGGTTATGCTCTCATTTTACAGTTCAGTGCGGGACTGTGAGACATACAAATCACAGCTATAAAAACACCCTGTCAATGTGCTAATCATACTGCTAATAATTAAACAATGAAAAACCATAAAATCTGAAGCTAAAGTTGAAGGATGTGATCTGTGTTTCAATAAAACATGATTAGGTATAAGCTTAGGTTTAAAAGCAATACAAGAACAAGAGATTTCATTTGTCTGTGTTTGGGTGATAAAGACTAAACACAATTTGGATATGAGGCCTAGCTAGATAACAGGCTGGGTTATTACATAGTATGAGCACAGCGGGGCAATTCAATTGTAAAATGTTTCTTTTGTAGACATCAGTAGACATTACTGGACAATGGTCAGTAAAAGACAATTCTCATTACATTCTCCTTATGCTTAGCCATCATAATCTCATTTAAATAATTTGACATCGTTCTGTGGGATTTCTAATGACCGGTAGGAAGATTCCAACCTTTAAATTTGTCACATAAGCATCAGTAACCATAACACTGATTTTGACCTATATCTCATACCTTGAACCACGTTTCTGCCTTATTTAATGTTAAATGTTAGTGAGACTATAGGATTATGCCTTGTGGTCTTAAACTCTGTGCCACCTGTGGTGGTACTTTGCTGTGGATTTATCACACTGGAAACAGTGTAAAACGCTGAGTTTGCAGTCTTGTCTTTCATCGCTGCCTCTTCCGGCAGTACATCAGGAGTTTGTTATGAGGAGAATGGCTTAAAAGGCCAAATGTATGATACATAATTCGTCCATAAGGAAGGTGGGTGAAGAATCAATATTTCTATAGGTTGCATGTCAAAAAGCAAAGCAAAATCAATATGAGTTTATAATCTTATAGCAAACTGAAATACCTGCATTTGGCACCCTAAATAGTGTGTGTTTGTGTGTGTGCGTGTGAGAAAGAGAGAGAGCAGAGAGAATCAGGGGAAAACAAGCATGTGTAAGCAGAATTACAATGTTATTTATAGTGATCACACACACAGTGGCAAAAATGTGGCCCATTTTGTAAGACCCACAGCATTCTACAATACCTGTTCTACATAGGGCCACTGATACATTTATGGGGCTTGGGACATTTTAAAGGTGGCCCCCAACCCCCATACACCCAGCAGTGTAAAGACACATTTAGTGGGCCCCTCTAAACAAGGGTGCCCGAGACAATGTTACCGGTCATCCACCCTGACAACGGTCCTTATTCTAGAGCAAATAACAGCAAATGATGAAAGGACTGTCATCTAAGGTAACATCAAACATCTGTGTGTTTTATGTGCTTTTTACATACACTCATACACACACACACACACACACAGACACACACACTCAACCCCATAATGTTCACACATTATGGCCCACACACACTTGACTATGCATTATCCAGACAGCGCTTATTTTTGGCTATTTTCTCTTTCTGTCTGCCTCAGCTTACCTGCTGCGCACTGCTCCTCATCCGCTCCATTTTCACAGTCCCTCTCACCATCACAGCGCCATGACAAAGATACGCACTTGCTTGGAGAGCCACCACAATCGAACTTCTCTGGTGGACACATCTGCCGACCTGCCAAT
>JAZGTI010003723.1:0-30345 GCA_036877585.1 Botia kubotai | reverse complement strand
TTCTCTGCTGAGAAGTTTATTTTCTTAGTGCCACAATAACCACTGTACATAAACAAAGAGCCACATGGTCACAAAACGCTCATGCAAAAAAGTTTCGACTGTAATACGATGTGTGAAATTTGTTATAAAAAACAATCAAAAGAACTATATTTTGAATGATCAAACATTAAAAAGTATAAAATCCTCCTCTACAGAGTGTTTGCCATAAAGATGCGTGTGAGACAAAGTTGCATAATGTTTCCTACAAGAAATCAATATGGCAGTTCCATGGTAATGATATCAGACTTTTTTTCACTGTATTTACATGATATTCAAGCGTAATGTATACTACTATTATAATACTACTGAGGTATATGTCAAAATTCTTTGATGTTCATGTGAATAAATGTTAAAGTTTAAAGGGAATTTTGTGAAAGATTGTGAGCCTGCAGCGAAGGGATTCATCTCCATGTGCGTATAACTGGGGTGTAGCCCTTAAACATGGAGCGCTGAGACTGAAGTTTATTTACAGTTAAACTGACGCAGCAAGTACAAAACCTTAAACAACCTCAGCGCAGCACAGGCAGAGAATCATATCAGCAGCTGGCTAATGCAAAAGGGCCAGAATGTAAGTAAACGTGTGCATGTGCATTTTACTATATGTGCTGTGTAAATCACTGAATAGAGATATACACATACAGAGCTGAGAGATAACATGCAGCAACAGATCAGAGCTAATTATGAGCTATAATAAATCATCACAAAACATGCATGTTTTAATGATTAGATACACCATCTGACACTATGTGCCTCTCTCCTGTTTTTTCTCACACATGCTGTTCCAAATTCACTTTTGAATAATAATTCACTCTGACAATCAGTATGAATTGTTTTGCTTTGGCCTGTCAATCAAGTCAGCAGTGATTGCTTACAGACACTTGGATGTTCTTTGGAGTTTGCTAGGTTCCAGATCAGTCAGTGTTGTGTACATGCACAAATACATGAGATGACAATGCCAGAACCCCCCCTCCACCCCCCCACCACCTTTAGGTTCTTGCTCTTGCTCGGCTTCTTAGGGGGTTAGGAGCCCAGATTTGGCCAAATAATCTTCAAACAGTAAATCTCACTATCTCTGGAACGTTAAAATCTCCAGGGCCCATCTGTAATTATACTTGCATGTGCACAACCACTGGGTGTGGGAGAACATGATGTGTGTTTTGTGTGAGACTGAGAGGTAGCTGTGCATGAATGTATTTTATTTTGAATAAGTTTGCTTGTGTGTGTTTGTGGGTTTGCTTACCAAATATTGAGAACAACATGACAAATCTGAACAAAAACTCTAGCAAAAATATAACAATTTGTTTTTAAATTGTATAAATGCAGAATGTTTTCTGTTAGGGTTGGGTTATAGTGTTTATGACTAGCTCTGTATGAAAGCAATAGAAGTCTATGGAATTACCCCATTTAGATAAATAAACGTGTAGATAGATACTAATTGATTTTTTGAAAATGTAAAAATGCAAAAAGGTTTGGGATAGAAAGGGTAGGGTTTGGGGATAGAATATTCCGTTTGTACCTCTCTTATAAAAGTCATTATGTCTATGGAAAGTCCCCACAAAGCATAGAAACCTAACAAAGGTATGTGTGTGTTTGTGTGTGTGTGTGTGTGTGTGTGTGCTAGTATAGATATGTGTATAGATATGTGTAGAGATGTTTACTGCCTCTGGGCAATTTTTTAAATGGTTTTAAGAAATAACTGCATAATTATCTTTGTGATAGCAGGGTCATCAACGCTTATGTTAAAAAATGCATTTGTGTTTGTGTTGGTGTGTGTGCTTAAATATGCATGCATCCATTATAAGTGTTCATGCAGAGTGCAGCCAACATCAACTCTGACTAAGCCCTGGAACAGGGGTTAAGGACTAAAAGGCCATTACCCTAAGGTAAATGATTCCAAGATACAAACACACACACACAAAAATATATTTAGCACTGTTATGAAGGCTGACCAGATGGCTAACAGACAAAAAAGTGTTAAAGGTGAAATAAATAAGTTGTTGTTTGTTCCCTTGGTCTTGGACTTTATACTGACACCTATCATGTTGACATAAACAGAAGAGTGTTAAGTGGAGCTGTTTTTGCATGCTGTTTTATTGACATAATATTATCACAATGCAATCTGCCATTAAATAGCAATTTTCTGCAAAATGTAAACAAAATGTTTATATTTTTATATGATAATAAAATTATTATTATTATTGATGATTCTGATGATTCATACTGTTCCCAGCGTTTATAAAATGTTACAAAGAAACCCTATTTTCAATGGAAGCAATAGATGTTTTGCTGACAATGGATGATCTGTGTTACAAATTTGTGTGTTTGAGTGGTAACCTAGAAATTTGAAATATTTCTTATTTAATTCCTGTCATAAAGTTACTTGATTGTTAATTTCCCAATATCTTAAAACCTTTGGCATTCAGGTTTAAATGCATTTTTAAATCCTGGATTTTCAATGTGGTTCTGGTATAAGACCTTTGAACCTCACTACGTGACAGGGAGAGCACCTTCTTTTGTGTATGCCAATTAGCAGGGCACTATCGAATAAATGGAAAGTACCTATTGTCATTTTGGACTTTAAAGTTACAGTATGCAGTGTTTTTTAAAAAATAAACACACATAAGCTCTTTATTTCGTAAAAATATCAATATTTCATAACAAAAAATCAATATCAATATTATTTATATGTTCATTCATGACTCCTTTAAAACATTTTTAATGCTTAATCTTTTGATCTTTAATTGTTTTAAAGTATTAATTTGTCTTTTGTCTCTTCTCCATATCAGAAATGTTTACTTAAGGACCACAAAGGAGACATGTACATACATGTAAAGTCAATATTGGCATTCATTTCTTCTATATGTGGGACAAATCTGAGAACATTTTAAAAAGGTTTTAAAAGGTTCTCATTCATAGTCAAGCATAAAAAACACTTTTAGGATATCAACAGACACACAGGGATTAAGGCAAAATACTCACACAGGAATTTTTTGTGTTCTTGTAAAAGGAAAGTCTTTCATTTCAACACACAAACGCACAGTTAGCTGCTGCAGTAATGATACATGTGTCATCTCTAAGAAGACCTTCCAATACGTTCATTTATCTTGTCTTTCATGCAAATGGCTTGAGTGTGTTGGCAGCAATAAAACAAGCATCAGCTTCACATACACAAGGACAAAGAACTAAACTGAAACAGCACTCTCTTTTCATTTCTCCTGGTCTCTCTCTCCTCTAAAAAGAGGTAGCTTCCCTTTTTTCCAATTTGGCAGGTACCGACTGTTCTAAATAATTTTCTTCCAGCGTCTTAATTCAAGCAAGCTGAGAAAGCAAAGCAGAATTATTGAATGAAACTGTGGCATTTATAACTTCCTCCTGTTTTATGAGTGATTACTCTGCCATGCGAAACCTGGATAGCTCAAATTATAGTACTATACCCACATTTGTTCACACACCATCTTTTGTGGTTGTGTATACGTGTGTGTGAACGTGTGTTTGTTATCAGATTTTGTTTGCCACTTGATTTTTCCAAAGAACTGTACAGTCCATCATCTGCAATGCCATTTATCCTGGAGCAACTAAAAGCAATGCACTCAGAGGATTAGAACCAGAACGCTTTTGTAGCTTGATGCCACAAAAAACATTAAAATTCATTTTGTTTTGTAGTTTATTGGTAAACTATGTACTGATGTTCTAAAGAGCCAACTGGTCTGAATTACCTGCGATGTAATGTCAAGAAAGAAAAGAAACATATAGCCTATACTGAAGAACCATTAAAACAGCTTCAAGTGGTTCTTGATTAAAAAACAAGGGTTGCATTGAAGAACATTTACTGTTGTTTAACTAACAGACCTAGTTGTTTTTTTTTAGACAAAGATGTCCCTGAAGTATAGATCCTAAACCACTGTATTCTGCGTGTGTGTGTTGTACTTGGTCCAAATTTGTCCCCAAAGTATAGACAATGTTAAAATTCTTATTCTTTTTTATTTGTGGACAGATTTTTTCCCCCAGAAGTGAGCTAAATCTGACAAAATCTCCCTTTAGGACATTTGGAATGTCCTTTTTGTAAAAAAGTTCTATAAATAAATCTAAAAATGCAAAAAAGTCTATAGTGACTGTAATTAGGTTAAAACTATAGAAGTAATATGGTATACCCCATTTTTATATCGTAAATGTGTGTCTGTTTATGTGTACATAGTGATCACCATTGCAAGCTACAGCATTTGTGCTAGTTTCTCTCACTCCCACACAGCCTTACACACAAACACACACAAAAACATATTTGTGGAGAAAAGCCAGTCTCGCCTGTGGTGGTGACAAGCAGATGTGAAATGTCAATCCCGTAGTTCTCTGGATTCTTTTTTACTTTGGCTATATTCGCCGTTTCCATTTCCCACTTACTCTCTTATTTCCACAGTATACATTTTTGAGACTTGACCCTTTTTCTACAGTGTTATTAGTACGACATGGGAATGAGCAATCAGGACAAAAGAGAGAGAGAGTGGACAAAGAAAGTAACAGCCTTTGGGTGTATGCATCATGCATGTTCTTCTTCATGTCAGTAAGACTGTTTGTATAGCTAAACATTCTGTGTGTGAGACTGAGTGCTTTCCAGGTCAGATGAGCATGTATGAGCACAGGGACTGTGTATCTATGTTGGAAGCAGGTTGGAAGCTCTCCTGGAAGGAGAGTCTTTATGTAAGGATTGTTTATACTCATATTTTTATGTCTAGTACATGCGCAGACAAAAAAGCAGCATACTGGAAATACCTCACACACACATTATCAAGAAATATAGTAGGCTTTGCCATATGTGAACTTTGTATCACGTGTAACAGCTTAAAATCTGGAAAAGTGAGAAGGCACAAAAGGCTCTCTCCCTCTGTTGCCTTATCTGACCTGTCGCAATGAGGCCGAATGTTCTTGGCACGCGTGCTGTGCTCAGTCACAGCTGACATCTTCACTGCTCTGTGTTTTATGGGGAGATTGTATGAATAGAAGATTATTGTAACTAATATCCTTTACTTTATGCTAAATTATGAAAACCATTAGGGGCCTTTGGTTCTTAAAAGACAAATAATAAAATCTCTCTCCATAGGGCATGGTTTCCAGATGTGCTGCTGCACAACATTCTTCGCCAAGTTCTTTGAGGAGGTTTACTTTAAACAAACGTATCTTGGCGTGCTTACCAAGAGAAAGGAGGGTGAATTTTAAAAAATGTTCATCGCTCATTTTTATGTGGAGATTTTGGATGCTTTTAACTGTCCATCTGTTAGAAAACATGCAACAAGAAGTGAAACATAATGTCAATATTTGCAGTTTGTGGGAAAAGCATATTTTATCTGACTCTTGTATCTATGTTATGATGATAACTACTCATGTTCTTGTGCTCATGTCTCATGTTCTATTACGACCATCATTGCATGCTGGAAACAAAGCCAGTCATTAATAAATACCACAAAATGTTTAAACTGCCATCCAGACCATTATTATGACATATGTGGACTTTAATGGCTGTCAAACCAAAAACCAAATGTTCTTTTGTACTAACAATATAAGTAAAACAAAGAAACTAAGAATGCACCCAATGGGCATTGAATAAAACTTTGAATATCTGAGTAGGGCAGTTAGAAGTGTGACATTACATCAAGTTTTCTAAGCATCTTTGTGGTGATTTAAAATGTTAAGCTCATTTGAACCCAGTTGTGTGATGTGAAGATGATTGAAGAGGAATCTGATATGCTTGTTTATCAGAGGAGGATTCTGCCAGAGACACCTGGCAACCAAAACACCATGGCCAGCCAATGACCTTCTCCCACACGGGCTAACAGCCAATAACATCGTCCGACAGGGGCCAACAGCCAATGACCTTTTGTTGACCAGCCTGAACCAGCCAATGAACTCTCCCATATCAGTACCAAATAGCCAACAGACTGATCCTGAACATGCAAGGCTGTGTATCAATTTCAGATTAACATGTCTAACAATGGGCAAGATTAAAATAAATTAATTGTATTGTATTTACATATATTTGTGGTGGTTTGCAAGCCAAAAATATAGTTTTCTTTTCTAATAGGTTAAAAACATATGTCCGTCAAGGACAACAATTTAACACACACAACATCAGCTCTGAATCAGATTTATTTTGTGAATCTGCATTTTCAATAAAAAAAATCCTTCAAGTACAATTGACAATTAAGCCTTGATTCTAACAGGCTCTTTCTTGCTAAATGGTCATCCTAAACTACCGCACTTAAATTGCAATGCAAGGCAATGAGACGGATTGATTAATTTGTTGTACAACGATGGGTGAATCCTGTGATGCAGTAAACAGGCAGATAACAGTGTCAGTCCAGCATTAGATAAAGTCAAGCCTGGCTGGAGGAGGATGTGGTGGATGATATTAATGAACATATAAAACTAGAGATGGAGAGAGAAGCAACAGAGTAAACAAGTTCAGCATAGTTGAAATTCCAGCTGTAAACCCACTAAATTCCACTCCTCTTCATGAATCAGAACAGCACCAGCCCTGCTTGTTCTCTGCCTCCCTCTCACATCACCCCTCAGTTTTGTACTGGGATTAAGAGCTGCATTCATTCATAGCTCATGAAATCAATGATGTTCAGAACAAATAAATATACCCAAATAAAAGAATATTGAGCCATAAATCAAACTGACCTAAAAACACCCTCTTCTTTTTCATTAACCCTTCTAAAGTATTGTGTTCTCAAAAGTGTTTCTTTATTATGTTTTAATTACTGGTTATCTTATTTCCAGTACAGATGCCTTTGAGCACTGTCTTTGTGATGTGGTAGAGCACTGTTAAGCATGTTTCATCTGTTGGCAACTAAGTTAGAGTTCATCTCCCCTGGTCTATGTGGTGGGCAAACAGTACATGAAGATGAATAAACATTTCTTAATCTCACTTTCGTTGAGTACAGTGGAGTGAACTGAGTTCATCAAGGCTCTGTTCAGTTTATTAGACTTGGACTGAGTGCAGCTGAGATAATGCTGGGTTGAGCTTAGTGTAATTTCAATGAGGATGAACTACATAGGTAAGATACATGGCAAGGTAGGTAAGCACTTAATGTGCCACATAGACCTTCTTGTGTCACATCAGGTATGCGATCATTTTAAATGACCAGCTCCTGACAACCATTTATATCTTATCAAGAACAGACCCAATGTAGTAACCCAGAAATCACATTTGTTGTACAAAGAAACGCTGTCAGTGTGAAAGCACTACATAAACATGCTGTCGCAGATATGCATGCCGCTATGCTTATGCATGTAGTGTCCAAATGGCCAAAGACTTGCCATGTCCTCTCAAGAATAATAAAAAAGGGAAGGAATTTATGTATGAAAGACATAAAGACAGTCACACAGAGTAAACATAATATAAAAAATAATCTGCAAACTAACTGAACTAACTTTTCTGCAAAGCTTTGCACTTTGCTGTTTTAGAGCATGATGTTAATATTTATATACCCTATTCAAATATTTTATACATTTATTTATATTTATTTCACGTTGCTTAACTTGCTGATGTACTGACTGCACACTTTCATCCGTTTGCACAAAATCTGTTTTCAATTCATTTTCACTTCAGCACACAGTCTCACGAGATGGGAATGCTGTCAATTTACCAAGACCCCACACGCACACAAATAAGCACAGTACTTGGTTTGCGAACAAGTTCTAAAACTTTTGTTATATAAAAAACTGTAAAGTAACAATAAATATTTATATAATAAAAATCATAATTCTGATTGGTCGATCGTGACATTCATCGCGGTCATGCAGTCTATGTCCATGGCAACTAAAGGCAGCTTTCATCCGGGTAACTGATATGAACTTTAACACGTCCTGTATCACACTGCAATCTTTATAATTTCATACAAATTTATCGCATTTTTACGTTTCAAGCGGACGGTTGTTAAATGTATTCATATTATGACGAACATAAAACTTTGGCTAGATGGCTAGAAGTCTTAAGTTAAAGCCAGAAACTGAAGAACCGCTTATCACATCGCCCGAATAACAAGAAACACGTAAGAGTCACAAAAAAGCCAAATAACTGGGATTGCAGTTAATAATAACAACAACAATAGTAACTAAGTATTATTATGTGGCAGTGTGTTTGTTGCTAGGTAGATCGTTGTCATTGAAATTTTAAATAATCTGCAAACAAGATCTAACTATTTCCAAATAAATTAATCTTTAATGTTTACGTAAGTATTTATTTGGTATATGGCTGCGTAGTAGGAGGGATAATGCACAGTAAGCAGGGCATTGCAAAATAAACACTCTTCAGGGTTCTAAACACTGCAGTGGTTATGCACATTTTTATGACAGTTTTACACTGTTGTGGCAGCTGTTATGATCTTGCCATGGGCTCCACAAACCACAGATTGGCCCTGCTCCCCTATGCCTTAGTGTCTTGCTGCTGGTCGGATGATGCTGATGTCACACAGTTATAGATTAACTACAGAAAGAGTTGGCCACAACCAATCATTTCAGTAACCTCAGCAATGTAAATTTACCACACTTTTTGATTCAGCATTTTACTATCTTGTCCCTAGCCTTATGCCAGCTGGAGTGTCTATGGCCTTGTCTGCTCAAACCAGGTCATTGAATGCATCAGCATCTTGAAAGCCATTTTATAACATTGGCCCCTGACTTGGCTTTAAAGTCAGTTTTAAGTATAGTGTAATAGAAGAGACTTTTCTGGAATTAGTAATAGGGCTATAAAGTAACTTGTAAAATATGTTAATATATGTTTTGTCTGTCTCTCCCATCAAAGTGGAAACTGAGAGAGAAAGGAAAAAAGATAGAGGTAATACTTGGTATTTAATGCTGTTCCTTTCTGCTGGGAAACTGTGTCTGTGTTCTAGAGCACGTCATATATCTTATCTCACAGAACAGGTTACGTACACACATGCACGCACCTACAACAGTCCAGGGTCCAAGTACAGTATGACACACCTTGTCTCTGTCAGTCTGAACATTACACTATTATTCCTTAATCTGATTTCCGTCTACACTTCTTATTCTCCCTCTCCTTTTCATTTCTCCCTTCTTTAGCTGTTCTTTCTTGCTATGCCTAAATGTTCAAAGTCTCTAAAGAAGCCTCTTTCTCCCTCTGTGCTTTGTCTCTGACTGGCTAGACCAGTCTGACAAGTTGATAAGTCACTTATTTTAGACTGTTTTCATGACAAGTTTTAAGGCATGGAAAAATTTGATCTTCAAATGGAAAATATGCTTCGCGAATAATCTGAACCACTTCTTATTATCTAAGATCCTCTGACTAAATGATTCTTTAGGAGTTGTTTTAAATGACCTAATAACAAACCTGTATAAACTAATTTACTCTTAATAATCTGCTCTTGGGCTTCAGTTTTGCAGATTTCTAGGTTACGCTCTGCTCAGAATGCATTTGTACAACCTTGAATTTCTTTTAAAAAAGGAATAAGCACAAAATTAGGTCCTGGATTAAGTCAGCCTTGATGAACTATTTAAGATAGAATTTAATGTTTACTATCTTCTTGATTTTGTTATGGGACATCGGATTTTGTTATAGGTGTCTCACCTCATCAGACATTGGTATAGTGAATATGACCCAAAGCAGTCATATAGTCATCCGTTTTTAAAATGTAATCTCCTTGCTTTAATTAAAAATAAAGTTGTTAAGTAAAAATGAAGTTTGTGAATCGCTGCTGTAGGAACATTAATCTGGCCATAACAATAAATACAGACCCATCTGAGCGCCATTGTTCCTTCAGTAAATTACTCCTTAAGCAATGCATGTACATATACATATGGTCCTCTGACCACAAGGCACATTAATGTACAATAATGTACAAGGTACATTAATGTTTAGCTTTGGTATCACTTTTCTTCTGGGTACAGACACATGGAAAGTATTTTGTATTCAATTTTAATTTACAATGCACAAAAAAACAGTATACATTATGTAAAAAAGCAAGTTGCCCAGCAACCCTCATACTTAAGCAAAATATGCCAATCAAATATTCAATTAAAATATTGATTTGTCTTTAGTTTTTAGGAAGTTTTACACAATAGCGTTATTCCAGCTCAGCCTGATACAGTACAAAACTTTGTTCTTCTAATTCATAGCATAACTTTTCAGTTGTTTAAACGGTGTTAATCATGCATTACCTTTCATGCTCATTTTAAATGTTTAAAACTTCAAATATAGAAAATATACAATAGAGTTAAAGAAGTTTCAGACATTTAAGAAGACCCCCTCTTTTAATTTTCTTCTAAGCAGGAATATAGATCTTAAAGGCTGTCTGGTGAGGCTATGACGTATAGCCTGAGGTACAAAAGTCTATCTTCAGCGACTCCAAGAACACACAGCCCTATGAGAATCAATGAGGGCAAAAGTCATTTGGCTATTTTACTGAGCTGATCCAATAACCTCAAGTAACACCTGCTGCTGCAGATGCAAACTTCACACGTGCTGATCTTAACAATGACGTGTCAGAGAAACAAATGACCAAAATTTGATGACTAAAAGTTTGACACCAGTTTAGGCCTGTTCTCATTCTATATCTTAACTGCACCATCAACAGTACTTAGACAAAAGAGTTATTGTTATGAAAGACGTTTGTGTTAATTTAGCTACCAACACCCTAACATCAGGCTAGAATATCCTACTTTATTTCTTCTCCACCCTTCTCAGAATTGGAGGCTTAACTGTAGGGGTTTAAGGGCTACTGTAAATGCAGACACTGTCTGGAGTCTGATGCAATATGTTTCGTCTGTCTGGAGTTTGTTACTATGGATACAACAGTGTATTTGCTATTCTTATAGCAATGACATGATCAACAAGAGTTTCATTTAACACAAGCTGACAGGCAAAAAAGCAAGAACTCAATATAGTTACTAATCTCTTTTCATCTGGAGAAGCCTTAATTTAATTCAACTTAATTTTTTAATTAACCCCAATTCCAGTACATTTTAGTGTTCAGTACATTACGGAACACATTTATATATTGTATTTGTTATACATTTACTGTTCAATCTCCAATATTTGTAACCCACTTTGGTCACATTTTGAAATTCTCTATAAACAAGCATTCACAATTCTCTAAGATATTGCTAAGTTTCAAGACACTGAAACATGCTTTTTAAATGGATGGTTATAAAAAGATGCTTATCTCCAGCACAACAAATCCGAGTGTGGGCTGGACATTCTGTAGTTGCTATGGCAATGATGTCATAAGTCTCAGCATGAGACACAATACATGTGGTGAAAGAAACTACATTTGAGTGTACAAAAGAAGACACAAGTTAAACACCGCAGACAGCACAGACTCTAGGAGCGATGGAAAAGAAAACACAATACAATTATGTAAAATGCTCTGCACGCTGCACACCAATGACAGGCTCTCTCACTGGCTGCCATTGTTACTGCCACTGTTGTTGTTGTTGTTGTTGCAGAGGTCCCCAGGGCCTCCACCAGAAGCAGGTGGCTGCACGTTATCTGCAAGATTGTGAGCATGCTCCAGGAACAAGTCTTTAAGCACGCTCAGTTCTTTGCTGAGCAATTTGATTTTGGCCTCCAGTCTCTCATTCTCCTCCTTCAACTCATTGACACGCTGCTGGGTGTCCTGCGCCTTCTGCTTGCTGCGCATGCGGCTTTTCTTTACTGCCAGGTTGTTGCGTTCTCTTCGCTGCCGGTACTCATCACTGTCTTTATCCATAATGTTCTTCTTCATCTTGCTGGGCGGTGTGGCCTTACCCCCACCTGCGGGACTCACTGGGACTAACTGAGGAACCTGCCAGGATTTAAACAATTTTATACAGAGTTACGATAAGGATATCAATACATTATTACTTAAGTGCTGTGTACACTGCATAAGTGAATTTAATGTTTATTATGCAAATCTTATAAAAACATTTTGTACATTCTTCGTTTAACACTGTAACTACATGCATTGCTGCAATGTTTAGTACACGTGGTTTCTACAATGCAAAGTGAGACAGTTTGTGTTCACTATTTTGCAGAATTCATGAATATTATATTCATATTTATAAACAGACACAAGTACATTCGCTCTTTATATGTGTACCTGCTGCAGTCCTGCTGTGTTTGTGGGGTTCACTGCACTATTATGAGGCTGATTCTGTATGACACTGACACCGTTCTGATCTGTGTTGGATATCTTCTGCTGCAGCTGCTTGCTCATTTGGATCTACTTCCACTGTTTGACACTCTTTCTCTCACCCTCTTCGACCTGTGCTGTCGGTCTTCACAGAGCTGAAGTTGATGTGATGAAGCTTGTGCAAAGCTGAATGCCACAAGGTGCAGCTGTGTGCCTAACGCCAGACAGGAACAGAAACAAGAGGTTTGACTAAGTACTTTACACACATTAGCATCACTCTTAATCGGACGGTACACTTTTGCATAATCTGATGCCACACAAACCCCACCTGAACAGATGCTAAACGCCAAAACGCATTATTTCAGCAAAATGCTGCAATACCTACAAGTAGGGTCAACCACTCATTCTCATCCGTTAGCATTATGTTGCTGTAATCCATGTCGATGTGCATATGTGGCAGATTTCCTTTTTCTCCTATATGTGTGAGCTCAAGTGTTGCCCACGGTTGCATCATCGCACGCCCTCCCACCAGCGCTTTTGTACCACGGGACAAGGGAAACTCCAAAGTCATGCAGAACTTATCCAAGAAAAGTTAACATTTTAAACTAACATCGGATGAGTGACGTTACCGTTACCATGATTAAACTTAGAGACCATTTTACAAACGTTAAACGGTTTGTAAGTTATGTTATGTGTTACGGATGAGTGATTACATCATACACGGAACTATGTGGGAATGAAGGGAACTACCACTTTGTTAGCAACCACAACAACATAGCTACATATAAGATGACAGCAAGCTATCTAAATACATAACAGCAGTATTGAGCTACCGTTGTGGACCATGTTAAAACAATTTTGACAAATTGTAAATTAGACACGTTTACATGAATCGGCAGCCAGTGGGATCCTCATCGAGTTAGCAGGCTGGCTAATTAGCCCGCACGTTTCTAACCATGACGTAAGGCATCTAACAATATCAACTGATTGCACATACGTACGTCTTTCTACATAAATACAGATTGATTAAAGGATAACGATGTGATGTTTAATCGTGAATGATGAAAAACTCGCTATTCTCAAATTAAAGGTTTTTTGCAACTGGGTGAGCAAAAACGATCATCTCAGTTTGCCAACCGCCGTTTCATTGGTAAAAATAAATAATTCGACAATATATATATGTATTTAATCTCCAAGACGACTTACCTTGAAATCGTTCGAGGCTGACAGGTTATTCACTTGAGTTAATAAAGAATAATATCCTTTTTGTTTACGAGAAATAAGCACACGATAAGGTGTTATTGTTTGATAAAGCGGCGCTTGGGTGTATTGCGAAATCTTTTGACCATGTAGGGAAATCTGCTCTCTTAACCAATCATATCACACGTTGGGGAGAGATGACGAAATACACATTTGACTGACATGTCACTATACCAATCACACCGCAATTATCAGTTTGTGGCGTTTCCATGTGATTAGACATGAAATCATTCAAGAATACTGAACAAGGTCATTCCTTATTGGTATTATGGAAACGTAAAATCGTAATTGTATGTTTTAAAATACATAAATGAAAGCAATAAAATATAAAGAAAGGTTAATAGAAATACCCTAATTAAATAAATGGTTCAGTACATTTTTATTCACCTTTTTTACAGGTTTTGTAAATATAATTTCATGTGAATATTGACAATAAATTATTTTTTCTTGTATAGATAGTACTTCAGATATTTTACATAACCCACTACATAACTCCAATAAGGCGTTGTAACTTAGAATTTTGAAATAAAAACAGAGCAGACCAAAACAAACCAGCAGGACAGAAAATATAACTTATCTGCTGCTTGCTACAATCCGTAACTTCTGTTGTCTCATACTGTACAGCGGTACGTGCCAGGCGCACGCTATATCAATAGAGGGAGCTCCCAGACTGCACACGCAGTGATTAGCCCGGATAAGCGCTCCAACTGCAGCTTACAAGATTGTGAGGCTGTTGCGTTCTCTAGCTTGCACTAGGTGAGACGTGTGCTACTGTTTGTTTTGGCAAAGAATACATACCCAATGTGTTGTTGTACCTAAAACCCAAAGCGTCCAGGAAGTGATGAATGGTACAATTTGAGTTTCGCTAAAATAAACAAATCTGCCATGGTATGCACAAAAGCCATTTAAAAACAGATTCACAAACTGGATCTAAATCATGAACACAAAATCATAACAGGAAATTATAATTTATAAATAATTTCCGACTCTCAAACGTGCAGACAATTTCAGACAATCTTTTCTCTCATTAGGCACGAATTCACTTTGTTATGTAACAATTTCCCATGTTATGTAGTATAGATATTTAATGGATGTTTTAATTGGAGAGGCAAAAGAAGTGAGTTTTAGGCAGCCGCAGTGTGTTACTCTTTCTCTCCGCAGTGTGTATATTTCTTTATTTTTTGTTGCGAGAATGCTGGAAGTTTATTCTGGTTATTCTGTGCTATATGACAGTCCTGCGCGTAAACGTTTAGACATTGTAACTTGTAACTTGACAGTTTATTATAGATTTTCATTAAATGGCTGTGCTACCCACCACTCTTAACTGAAATTTGTTTTGTGATTAGGAATTTAAAAAGAGATCAAATCACCCAAGCAGTTTAATTACCTATATACCTTAAACTATCTTAATTAGTGATACAATTAACTAAACATCCAAATTATCCAAACATTCAAGTTAAACATATTAAACGTCTGTCGCGCATTTGTCATTAATTGAAGTTTTTTTGTTTTATCTTAATAGAATCTAAAAAGAACAACACACTATTAAATGTCGTATATTAAATATATGAAATTATATTTAAATATATGAAATTATATTTAATATAGTTAACAATAATAATGTAATTTCTATGAACGGGAAGTGCGTTTGTGCGATGGTTTTTAGAGAGCAATCACGTCAAGAAGCATTAGGACCCAGAGCACACCCGACCTCCAATCTCAAACGAGTATATAAGTGCCCTCAGAAAACTATTTGACAGATGTGAAGCTCACAAGCTGAAGGTGTAAGTGTCGTCTTAAGGGAAATCCCGTTTGGTGTTTTAGCAACCGCTAAACTGCCAAGTACACAGCCACAACAGGCTAAAAGTTTGTGTGCTCCAAGAACACTGAGCCAACGCGGCTTTCTCCGCTACTGCGAGCAAGCTGGATTCCCGGAGCTCTTCACCATGTCTGGCGGGTTTTAGATACTCCATGGAGCAAGCAAACCTCTACGAGGTCGCGCCACGACCACTGATGACCAACCTTGTACAGAGTCAGCAAAACGCTTATATCTACAAAGACGCTGCCACTACAGGGGACCTAAGCGAAATCTGTGAGAACGAAAACTCAATCGACATCAGCGCGTACATTGACCCCTCTGCCTTCAACGACGAATTCCTGGCTGACTTATTCCATAACAGTTCCAAACAAGAAAAACTCAAGCTGGCGAGCGGAGACTACGATTACCCCCACGGCGCCAATGGCACACCGGGGGCCCAACAGATGTACGGCTGTTTGAACAACTATATGGATTCCTCCAAACTGGAACCGATCTACGACAATCCGGCACGTATGAGACCTGTGGCCATCAAACAAGAGCCCCGGGAGGAAGATGAGCTCGGCCACTTAATGCCACCCACATACCACCACTCTCAGCACCACCCGCCGCATCTGTCTTACCTTCAGCATCAGATTGCGCACTGTGCGCAAACCACCATGCATCTCCAACCGGGACATCCCACGCCTCCCCCGACACCCGTACCCAGCCCGCACCATCAACACAACCACTTACCAGGGGGCTCCATGAAACTTGGCGATCGGGGAAAAAACAAAAAATCAGTCGACAAGAACAGCCCTGAGTATCGTCTGAGGAGGGAGCGCAACAACGTAGCTGTCCGCAAGAGCCGAGACAAGGCTAAAATGCGCAACGTGGAGACGCAACAAAAAGTGATCGAGCTGTCGTCGGATAACGAAAGACTGCGCAAGAGGGTGGAACACCTCACACGAGAACTGGAGACGTTACGGGGCATCTTCAGGCAGCTTCCCGACGGATCGTTTGTTAAAGCCATGGGCAGCTGCGCATAGCTCGACCCAGAGCGGAGTGCGCTGGACTTCTGAAGTTTAGGCGAATTTACGTCTGCTGGATAAACGCTGACCGATTCTGAAACTGTTTTCACAGGAGCCAGGCAGCTGCGGTATACATGTGCCTTTTGTACAAAACAATAAGCTCATCTCCTCACACATCTGAACTATGGACTAAATGTTTGTTTGTAGGTGCAGTCCAATTAAGAATGTGTGTTAGCTACGCGAAACATATCAGTGCAGCTAACGGGCATGATTTCACCGTATATTTAATGTTAAGTTACCTGTCTTCATACACCCTCGTTTTGCGCCTTGTCCCTTGGTTTATATATAAACTGTAACTGTACTATTCTTTTTAAAAGCATAACGCAGTAAAAAAAAAAACTTTCCTGCCACCCCAGGCTGTACCACACCTGTTGCTGCGTAACGTTCACTTCACTGTATGATATTGTTGATTGAATTTTACAGGGGTGGGAGTGGGGTTGTTTTACAGAAGGCAATAAACCAAATGCCAAAACATAGGACTGGAACACATTGTTTTTACTGTGGTAAGCTATTTGTCATTCATAACGCAGACTGTATGCACTATGACGTGAAAATGCGGCCTGATGAAGCACATAGCATTGTGAACATTTTGCCATGATTCGGGTACTGATCTGTAAATTACCTGTCATTATACGCTTTTTAGAGTAAATGCTTTGTATTTATGCAATATGATTGATAAAAATGTGAAAGGGTGCATATCTCTATGCAATGTCTGTTGCTGTCATTAGAATGATTTCGGTGGAAGATCACCGTGTGCTTTCTCACTGATTTTGCAGTGAAGTCCTGTTTTGCTCTGTGCGTGCATTTCATGTTAACTGTTTATTTTTTCCTCTTTTGTACAAAAACACTCGAGCAGAGACATGTTTCAGTGCCTTTTGATTTTTCCTTTATCGTCATCACTGACTGAACATTCGGAGAGAAATACACAAGAAAGGAAAAGGAAGCACTTTTTTAACAAACGGCATATTGAAAATGTTATACGAATGTTTAAATACGTTTCAGTTTTAAAATGAATATTATATATAAATAAATATATGCCAAGAATTACGAATTTAAAACATTGTCTTATGTCTCGTTCGTTGTCTTCTTATTTTCAACGATTACAGCTTTTTGAATTTCGATTAGTAGCTCAGCTTCTTTTCTCTGTCGCACGTGAGTTTGGTATAATTATAGGCCTACCTATGTAGTTTCAAAAGTTATTTTAATTGAACCCTTGGCGCTTTCATTGTAGACAAGCGTATGCGCTCTGAATCGATAGGTGGCGATCGCAAGCCGTTTAATTTTAATAAGACCATCTTTCACGTATTTGTGGAGCTGTTTGCATTAAGGACGTGTGTAAAAAGAGAAAACGATTATATAATTTTTTTGTGAAATCAAGGCGTTTTCTGAAGGATCCGTTTAACTATTTAGCCTTTGAGCTGCACAATTAACATTAACTCAAAGTGTTTCAGTGAATCATGACGACCATTGAGTGCTGAAAGTTTACAGTGAGTTGGTATTTTTAATAGTTTACATACGATACTTCTAAGTAAAATGATCAAGATTGGACTAAGCCACTGATAAGGATCTTCTGACCCCTTTATTGATGAGCATCAATTATTGATCAAACCTCTTCCCTGCACTCTGAATTGATCAGTTTATTTGTAAATGAGATTGTGTGGGGTTCTGCTGATTAGCTTTTTCTCTCTTAAATACACATTTCAAGGACAGAAAGAGAGAGACAGTTCTTCTGTCCTGTATAGACATGTAACACTCTATTGTTGTCAAATGCCATGTTTTCACGTAATCAGCTACAGTATGATTGAATCAATAAATATTTCCCCTTTCTCAATTGCTGTTACAGCTATAAAATGATGGTAAATGAGGAATCTGCTCAGGTCAGGTTCAAGCATATCAGTCAGGTCAACTAGGTCAACTTGTGTCTCACTCTTACTAGCCTGCCAGCTCTGTTCTATGACCAGCTCTTTATCTTCATTCAGTTTCACCTGTGAATGATCTGCTTTTGACTCCATCATGCTTGAGTATATCAAGTTGTGGTCAAAGACAATAAACAACCTTTAAATCTACCCAGTATTATTCAATTTAATGGGTTGGGGAATGTTCTGATGCTTGTGGTGACATTTATGAGACTCATCAAACAGGTAAAATTGGATGACCAAACAAAAATTATAATTCAGGGGTCTGAGCGAAATGCAGCATATTTATTTTTCAAATAAATAAACCATCAGAAGGTTTTATCATATTGATAATAGTGTGATTGCCTTTGGCATTTTTCAGTAAAACACATTATCTTAAAGATAATGACATGTGAGATGTGATCAGCAGCTATTATACAAACAGACTGTTATAACTAACATAAGTTAAATCAATATTACAAAAATTAACAATACAATTCTTGCAAATTAGTCTGACTTTAGTGCAGGGTCTCATTTTGCATTTCATAAATGTCCTTCATCTTTATTTATCTAATCAGTCATTAACAGACATTTACTGTAAATTTAATGTATAAATTCCCATTGCTGTATAAGAGATCATAGACATATGGTACTCCAGAAGCAAGTTCAGGGATTGTTTGTGAATGTCCATAGAGCGGTTAAATGGCTTCTCTCCTCTCCGGATGGAAGATATTAAAGCATCACACTCAATCCTGGATGCTTCCTCTGCCATCTTATTTCCTGTAGCTGTGAGAATTCTCTGTTGACTCACTTTTGTCTTCTCTCTGTCCAACACTGAAATGTTCAAGAGGGGCCAAATCTAACTTGACTTGATGTGAGCCTAATATGTAGTTTTGTGCAGCTGCGTTTCATGTTCACTTTGTTTCGAAATGACAGATTCTTTTGCTGGGGTTCTTTTTAATCTTTGTTATGTTCAAAAACTTTGAGAATGTCTAAAAAGATATCAGCTGTAAATTACAAGAGCTATTGATTAGAACGTTTGTTTAGTTAGTCCAGATGAAAGCACAGCGCATAAAAATAAACTGGTAAAAATTCAGCACAGTTACCGTGACTACAAACAAACTTGCTATACATGCGCTAAACATCCAGTATTCATCACAGCTTTCTCATGTGGATCCCAGCTAATATAAAAGCTAATTTCCTGGACATTTAGTATTTAATCACTATGTATATTCAGTATTTTATCATATGCTGACACAAAAAGACACAAAAAATAAGCACGAGAGATTTAATATAAGTGAAAAAGTTAATATATATGTGTTTGAGTATGCGTTTGTGTTTGACCAAAATATTTGAGAATATAAGCTTTTCTATTTGTTGTCTGACAACAATTTAACCTGATGTTTGCCATGAATTGGACTGTGTACTGGTGAATAAAAGCACAGTTCACCCAAAACCAAAGCCAGAAACTTCTCCCAATGTAACACAGCAGATTCTATTCATTAAATCAGATATCCATATTTACTCTTATATTTGAATTTGAGTTCTTGGTGTAGTACAATTCCCTTTACTAGCAGTATGATTTAAAAGCCCCTGTCCAGTCCTTTACACCATCTGCCAGCAGGCCCAGAAATTTTCTTCTGCAATAATAAATATACCCCACAAAAACCAGAGCCTAGTGAAATAGAAGGAACTATATCACTGTTTGCTTGCTTAGGGATGGTCGTTAGAAGCCTGGAACCTGGACTTGACAGTTGCCAAGACAACCAAGAAGAGGTTAAACCCCAGCAAAAAACTGGGGTCATTTTGAATCTAACTACCTGTCACCCTCTCTGTGAATTAGGTGAAAGCTTTAGTTGTTGAGTGTAAGCTGAAGATTGATTGCAGAAAAACAGGGATCAATGCATTCTTAGGTTTAATTGAGTAATATTTTTCAGCGAGCCCTCATTTTTGTTTTGCTTTATGTCTCATTTACACCTTGCTTGTTTTCTTGCCCTGTTAAGGAGCTGTGCTCTTGTTTTAAATTCACACCTCAATGCAATTTATTGAGGCTATGTTTCTTTCTGTTTTTTTCTTTCTGTCTTTATGTCTTTGTTTTTGTAAAATGATAGACGATGATAAATGTGAACGATGACCATCAAATGAGTCACATTATGTTTTTCAGTTGGGTAATGCAGCTAAACATACAGTACTTGGCTTCCCAATAACTGCATTAAACAGACTGTTGATGAGGAAGAATTACTTTAAGAGGTAATTTGGCATGCTGATGCTCAGAGGCCTCGCAGGGCCATACAGATCCGCTATAGCACAATGCCTATCATGAATAAATAATCTTTATCCTGCTAATTGTTGCTCAGTTATGACAGTCATTTTGCTTAAATGTCTTAACAGTTAGCATTGCTGTCAAAACATTAAGCACAGACCAATAACAGTTATGTTTTTTTTTTAAATTATAATACATTTTGTCACCCCAAACCTTAAGTATGTACCAAGACACCATTTGATAATGTTTTGGATTTAAACAAAATATTTAATTGGGTAAGAACAACAGCTGGGTCCTTTTTTAATGTTGTTTTATTGCATGAAGTAGTTTTTGCAATTGATATATATGTATCAAAGTCCTTTTTTCTTTACTTTATAATAGCTGTTTTCAGCTTGAATGAAAGAGCATTTTTAAAAGCACTGCAGTATTCAGTTCATTCTCTGAATACACCCAATTATTTATCACACACATGCATTTAATGCTTGTGTTAGACGAGACTGTAAATGCAGCATGTGTACAGTGGGATTTAAAAGTCTGTGACCACAAAAAACTAAAAGAAAAAATTAAATGATAGTTTTAGAACTTTGATAAAATGTCCAAAAAAGCCACATGTAACATTAGAAACAAAACGCAAGAAATATTTACGATTCTGTACTATTTCTATGTCACTGTTTAAATAAGCAAATTAATGGCATTGACCATGTTAACGTCTTTGTGCAAAATGCCAAATTTTCTGATACAAGATATTGTATAATATTAATCATTTTTCATGCCAGTTTCAGTGCATGCTATTGTTAAAGCAAATAGGGACATAACAAATAGTCACACTTTAGCACACAGACAAAGCACACAGACCTGTTAGAACAGTGGGTTTCCACAAATAAACAAGCAGTTGTCTTAGGCTCTTGCTCTCTAAGTGCACAACAGCATTAGAAGCTGAACAGGATTCGGATTAGATTGCCGTCCGTGTCCTCCGATATTGGATTAGCTGAAATATATACTTACTACTATCACAGCAGAAAAGTGCTCTAATTGGGCTTTAGATCGTGTTAGAGACAGCCGTTAAGATTTAAACACAAGATTTCTAAGGTGTTGTAATATTTCAAACGTGTAAGACCATTTCTAGATTGCATAGGTCTTAAAGCTCAGTTTTGGGTAATGACTGAACTGTGATCAATAATGTGATATAAGGTGATATAACAGTTTATCAGTGTTCTACTTACAGTGGTGTTCAACTATTTTTTGTTTCTAATCCTAATCGTGATTTTTGTTTTGCTTTTTTTGCTTTTTATACTTCTTTCACGGTAATGTGCCTTGTGTAGGTGTGATAGCATCGCTCGTGGTTTTCAGCGGACAGCTCTTGGCTGTGACATGCACCATAGCTGAGTGGGACTCCTTTCATGTGCTACCCTGTTGTTCAGGTCTGTGGCCTGATAGAAAGATACACACTTGAGATCTCGTGGTGCTGCTGGTGTGGTTACTGTTATCATTTTGTTTTTTCATTTCATTGGCATGTTTAAAACATTATATAAGATTCATGTAAAGGTTACCACAACATTTGTCTCTTTTCCTTCCACAATCACCTGCATGCTTTGTTTGGTTCATTCTGATGGAGCTGTAATTATTTCAGCCGCTGTGTACGTTTTGTCTGGTGGGTTTCAAAGACCATATGAAATTAATAGCGATGGTGTTTTTCTTTAGTGTTTGGAGCATACTGAAAGAATTTCATGTGTGTGTCAGCTGCTAAGTACAAATAAGATGAAAGACGTTTGAGGTCACGTACTTGTTTGGATATGAGGGTGGTTTCCAATGGTTGATTGCTTTATCTGATAGGTAAAGTTCTTGTCTATAGTGGTGTTTCTAATGCCAGAATGCAACTACAGTTTATGAGACCACTGCAGTGATCTTAGAGTTCTTCTCTCTTTGATGACTGACAGAAGCATTTGAGAAATTTTCAGGATGGCTTATTACTGAACTAAAGTGTTACAGTGTACAGCCACATGATATGAATCAGTGTTTCTCTCAGGATTTGTGTCTTTGAGTGGTTCCACAGTGTTACTCCAACATGAATTATAGTTCTTGTCATAGCCTTCACAGTTGCACTGAATTGACATGTGGTTTGGATCCGTCTATTTTTCTCTCTTTTTAAACACTTTTTCTCATGTGTGTGTTTTTCTGTGTGTTTGTGTGAGTGTACCTAGGGGGTCTATAAGATTGTGGATGATGGTTGAGAAGTTCCACATGTCGTTTCTGAGTGAAATGATGTGAAGGGATTTTTTGCGGTCAGTGAGGATTCTGATGTTTTGGACTGAAAACAGAGCTGTCCCTCAAGACAGACAGTTTTAATCAGACGTAATATTAGAATTTCATCTGAATGAGGTCAATCTACTGACATCAGTTAACTTGCAATAGAGATTTAACTTTGTTACTTTTAGAGATTTAGTAGCTATAGCAGTTAGTTAGTTAGTTAATATGGCAGTTAGCTTTATTTTGGAGAGTGATCTGCCTTCTGTGTTGACAAATGTGTAAATCTCACCTTAGTTTTTTTTTAAACTTTGTATTTTCATTTGGTGAGTTCTGTTTTCCTGCTAATCTATATAACCCTCAGTGGATTTAAGGTAATTTCCACTGCCTCTCAGTCTCTCTCTTTTGCCTGACTCTTCCAGAGAACATTCATATGCGATGCTTTCTTAGGATATCAGTTCACTATAGCTTTATTCAAAAATAATACATCTGATCAAACAGATCTCTTTAAAGTGAGTTACTTTAAGCCTTTATTGCATCTATAGGGATTTCTGAGACACACTTGTCGTATTTCAGAGCAGGCTTTTGGTATGAAGCCATACCTCAAACGAGGCAGTTTATGTACATGGTCAAACTGTTTATACATAAGTTTAGACTGGGATGATGGCTTTTGAACTTGTCATGTAAAGATAGGCTGTTGATTTTGACGTAAGCTGCACAGAATTCCAGATATGGTGCCAATGTAGCCATTTCCAACTGTTCCCTTGAGGTCCAGAGGCTTTGGAGGGAGAGCTTGGATTTCACATGTGTGAGGATTGAGACTTACTTAAAAGGAGTATTTCAAAGCCATCTAGCTCTTTAAGCCTCAGCTTTCTTGTGCCTGGCAGACACGGAGCGTTACTTTCTATGCGAGTAAGCCTCCTTACTTTCTGAAATCAAACTCTACCACAATCCGCTACTCGTCCTGCACATCCAGAGGGTCCCCATCCAGGCACGCCGAGGTGTCAGAGCCCCCTCACACATAATCGCTCTTAACGAACCCAGCTAGCCCCACTTCTAACCACATTCTGCCCCTAGTTTCGTGTAGCTTTGGGCACTTAGCCTCTGGGATTTCAGAGGGTTTGAACTATGGACTGATAATCTGAACAGGATCCTAGCTGAAGCACGTGGGTTCTGGATGTTTAGCACGTTAGGTATTCTGCGCTCTGCGCGCAGCAGGGGGGCAAGCGAGATGCCTGCTTGTGCTTCACTCAGCAGAAGGATGGAGGAATAAGGAAAAGCCATGCTCAATTTGAGCAGGGGAATGCTGAATGCTGTTAGGGACTGCATCCCAGAACTCTTATATGGTTCACTCTCATTTATGAGCAGAGGCAGAGGGAGGCAGTCAAGGGTTTTCTGCTGTTACTCTGATATATACTCTGTTTAGACTTGCGGGCACTTTATAACACTTAACCATGAATGTTTCCAATTCACCTCTGTAACCTGTGGGTCTTTTCAGTGGCGATATGTTTTTCAATGATTTTTGAGTTATAGTAATGTTTGTTGTTAATTGAAAACAAATGCACATGCATGCTAACAGACCCACCCACCCATAAACAGTTGTTTGGCATAAAAATAAAGGGACTAACGAGGAAAGATCGTCAAGATAAATCACTTCAATGGTCTTGCTTGGAAAATACTGTGAATGTGAGATGAACATACCAGATGTTAAAATGCTTATGCTTTTTACTTTTACTTTTTGATAATAATCAAATTTGTAAAACCACCCAGCTGGGCTGTGGTGTGTGTCTTGAGGTCACTACTGAGAACAAGAGACTAATGAAAGAAGAAAGAAAGAACAAAGAATAAGAAACTTCCGCCTCCTTTGATCTGCAGGATACCTGTTTAAACGGACACTGGGACTCTGACCCTGATTATCACTTGATATATTTTGTGACAAGAACTGATGACTAAAGTTGAGCTTGGCTCTGTTAAGGTCACTAAACTTTGCTTTGTTCTTTGTATCAGCATGCACCTTAGTAAACAGTCAATATCAGACAACAAGGGATCTGAGGAGTTCTCTTACTGGGTTATTGGCTTATTGGGTGTTTTCCTGTCCGTTTCTCAAATAATGTTGATAAAAAACACACTGGATTCAACAGGTTCTTAGCATAATATATATTGACTTACAGCATTTATCCGTGGAATTTTCTGCTATTTTATATTTATATTTTGTTTAGCTGATGCTGTTATCCAGAGTGACTCACAGTGCATTTGCGGTATATGTATGTGTTCTCTTAGAATTCAATGACCTGGTGTGGCTCTGCTGTACTGCTCTGCTTTACAGGAATCATCTGGGGTTGTGGTCTATACAACTTTCCCAAGACAGTTTTGTACTGTGAGTCTTTAAATAAAATGGAAGTGACCACAGTGCTGGTGGTCTTTGTGCTTATAGTCATTTGATTTTCTGTGTGGGTGTATGTTGACTTTAAGTTAAGATATTTAATTATAACCCTACTTTTTGCGCATTTTTGCATAACGTTATATGTGCAAAAGACGTCTATCTGATGCCAACCCTAATCTTTATTTGACTTGGACAACTGCACATATAATAATTACTAGATTTGTGTTCATACCTTATGTAGGTACAAAACATAAACAAAAAATCAAAAAATGTTTTTATCCCAAAACATTACAGAGGGACCTGCATGTATGTACACTGTATGTACTTTCAGTGGTGCAACTGCTAATTGCAAAGTAATTGTGAAGTGAAATGAATTGGGAGATGTATAGAAACATGTTGGAAGTCTTCAAGCAGTCATTGCATGCAAAAAATATTCAACAAATTTTATTTTTGCAAAAGTATTGCTGTGTCCCAAACATAATGGTATGATTATGGACTATGGTAACATTATGAAACATTTATTAAAAAAATGTGTTTTTGAGCCACTTCAGCCACTTTTCATATTCTAAACTGTGGAATACAGTGAAACATTATGTAAAAAATGTCTTTAACACTATGAATGGTACATTTGGCTGGACCATCAAAGAACTGAGAATCATTTTTCTCAGTTTCAGTTTTGGCATTGTTTACATTTAAAGTTAATACGTTTTGTCAAAACATAAAATGTTATAGTTAACAAGGCCGCAAAACATATTTGGGAGGCAGAAATATACAATGGTCAATAATCAACAGTCTGGGAGCTGATTTATGACTACCTAATCTGAACAATTCTTACTGCTATTCGCATACAGTAACTGTGACCTAATATTCTTCTTATTTTGTGAAATTATAAGCACATGCAATTGCTATAAACTCTGCTGTGGATCACAGCCAGTCGACCTGGGGCTAATATCTTTGCTGGCCCATTTAGGTTAGTATATGCATGAACTCTTTCTTTTCTCTAGACTGGAAACTCTATTTGCCTCGAGCTGAGATGAAGATCTGGTATGAGCAGAGCATTTAGTAAACTTGTTTTAGACAACAGTATAAACATGTTAATCGCCACATTGTGAAAAGTCATGTATCTGTATAAGCTGTCTCACCCTCTGCAGATAAAGTAATTAGGTACTTCCTGTGCATGAGTGTCTGACTATAAAGAGTTAAAGCACTCATGCACTGGAGAGCTTCGCTTAATAAATTTGTGTGTTTGTTCTCTGTGCTTACTTTGATTGATGGTATTGTTTTAAGCCAGGGAGGTTTTGGACCGCTCAACCATTGTTTCAGCTCTTGGCTATTTTTTTTTTTTTTTTTTTACTCTGTCTCTAAAGGGAAGAGCGAGAGGGAATAAGTGTGTGTGGGGGGGGTGTAAAGAGAAGAATTAAAAAAGACAAAATGTAGCATTTGTCTTGTTTATTCTCTCAGTATTAAAGCTGTTGAAATCTGGTATGTGGATTTTCCCCGCTCAGAGAGGTTTTGTGGATGCTGGTGTTTCACAGTTTGCCTTTGGCATGAGGCTGGTGTGTATGTGTAAGTATGTGTTTTGGAACGTGTGAGTATGTTTTGTGAGTATGTGTGTGAAAGAGAGAACCAGATTAAAACAGAAGGAGAAACAGAGGTAAAAGAATGATGTTTACATGCATAAGTGTGAGCTCACAGCCGCATCTCTTCTGCCCAAGCATATACTGACCACAACCGCGTGGCCATGTACAATCTGGATTCTACTTTTCCCTGTAGTCCTCTGTGTTTGTGCGTGTATGCTCAAGTGCATGTTAGACCCCCAGGACGACAGAGAGGGGAATAGCTTCTCTGCTCTCTCTCACCACCATGGCTCAGAACAGGGTATGGAATTTACAGTGTGCTAACAAAAGCAGTTCCAATGCTTTTTCATTCCTTTTTTTAGTTTATGACTATTATTCTTACAAGATGTTTTAGGTTCTGGTCATCCTTGCTGACACAAACCACAATACTTCTGATTATTCTTTTCTTTTCAATGCTTGGAATGTTTTGGGAAAACAGAATGCAACTGAGCACTGATGGTGGTCTGCTTCAGTTAGGGTGTTCGCCACCAAAACCATGCTAAAAATAACCTTCTCTGGGATAGGTATTTTGTTTTAGGGACATCCATTTTATATGATGAATATATGGAATTATAACTTTTTTTCTGTTTCTCTTTTGCTCTATTGGTAATGACCCAGTGCAGGCACTCTTTTATAACCCCTGGGATTCAGCTCTACAATCTTTTGTTCTCTCAACATGCCACATGGCTGTCTGTTTTCATGATGGAGATCATGTTGGATAGTATTGGATTTGGTCAGTTAACTATTACTTATTGAACAGTGATCCCTGTCTGACTTTTTCTCATGGAAACCACAGCATCTTTCCTCAACAGTTAACAGTAACTGCTTCTTGAATTGGCTTGATTGCTGGATTTTTGTTTGGTTTTCCAGTAGAGAAGACCATTATGCAGCGTATTTTGGTTGTGTTATCGTCAAAACTTGAATTTCAAGCTTGGTTGAAGATTCTCACTAGCTACAGTCACACATGTGACACAGAGTGTCTTTCACATGAAGTGAGTCACACGTTCTGCAGGTTCCTGCAAAAAAACCCTCAAGCATCTCACCCAGAATGCGGTTTCACGCAGGTCACCACAATCCATACAGAGCATCTGTAGCCTGTAGGTGTCATTTTTCTGTCCAGATCAATGTGTGTGTTCTCTTGCTCTCTCCCTCTCCAGAACAGAGTTGATCAGCATCATTTCCCACCTCTCGAGTCTTGTAAACTCATCCTCCGGTTTAGAGTAGTGCATGTTTACATACCCCGCTGTTTTTATGTTTGTCTAATCAAACAAAAGGAAGTGGAGAGAGAGAAACAGCAACATTCTCTTTCTGTGCTGTTTACTTGATCTCAGAAGAACTGTTCATAAAATGACACATGAAATATTTCAAAGCCTGACTTTGGACAAATAACTCTAGCCTGGCCACAGAATGTCTAGCTGTTTCCAGTCTTTTGCAGTGTATGTTTTTGTGTTCTTTTCTATTTTTAATGTATGTGTGCTTGTGGAAGGCTCTTCAGCTGTTTTGGGGTTCTGTCCCTCTGTCCCCTTACTGCAGAGCATCACTGTTTAGGAAAAAAGAAAAACAAGAAACAAAATACAGTGCTAACAGTGTACTATAGATATGCCTTGGGCTAGAATGAACTCTGGGTTGTGGTGTTAAATGTCTTATTGTTCTGATCAAGGTCATATATGTGTATGTGTGTATATATACTATATATCTGTGTGTGTGTGTGTGTGTGTGATGTAATTACACTATGTGATCTCCTTATCCTCCTCTTTCATAACTCTTGTCTTTTTCCAGTTAGTTGCCATGTTGCCGTTTCTTGACTGTGTTTTTGTGTGTGTGTGTGTGTGTGTGTGTGTGCCGGTCTGGTCCATCATTCTTTTTACTCATAAGAATTCCTTAATAATACATTTGACACACAAACAATCAATCCTGTGTCTAGTGCAACAACGCTGTTGTTCTGTTTAGACTGAAACTGGGCTTAAGTAAACAGACTCCATGGGTGACTAGCATCTTCAAACAGACAGACAGACAGACAGACAATAAGAGAGAGAGTATGAGCTATATCAAGATGCTAAGGATTATATGACTTGTTTAAATCATATAGCTGAATTCATCCAGGAATTATTTTTCTTGCTTTCTGCTTAAGCACTTCAAAAAGCTTTCCTGTAGCTCAGTGGTTAGAGCATGGCGTTAACAACGCCAAGGTCATGGGTTCGATCCCAGGGGTTGCACATACACAAAAACAATGTATAGTATAATGCAATGTAAGTCGCTTTTGATAAAAGCGTCTGCCAAATGCGTAAATGTAAATAATATAAACCTTAAACACTTCAAATAGCTGTCTATTCAATGCATTTCTGAATTCCTGGTCCAGTTCTATTTGTAAAACATTTATGGCCAGGTCATGCTGACTGTTAGTGTGAAATAGATAGTATAAACGTTGCAGAAGTATGTAAGATGTGAAAGATTATTTGTCCCCATTCATTTAAAACAGACACATTCCAGATACAGTTGAGTTTACCAGTTCTGAACACACCTGTCAAATTGCTATTAACTGTTAAAGGTGAAGTATATGGAGTGTATATGTTTTAGTGTATTGAGTGTGTGTGTGTGTGTGGTGGAATATAGGTAACAGGGGAGGTAGACACACCTACACCTCCAGTGTTGACACATTCCAGGTGTAAATCCCAGACTTTGGGACGCACACTAACACGAGCTTAGCCTACGTGATTATTGAGATGAAAAGTGCAGACAAAAACCCATGCACACACACACACACATACACCCTTTGCATTTAATATGTTAATGTCTATTTGTTTGTAGAACTATTATGTTGAATGTGTGTGTGTGTCTCGCCTCACACAGCCTTACTGGTAATGGCATTGTCGATTAAACCATTTTGTCTTAATCTGATGTAAGAAATGCACTCTTTGGAACATAGTCTTTGATTAATCACACATACACACACAAGTGCTCACACTCAAATCATGCACAGTGCTCTCTGGATCACACAGTCCTCTATTAATGAACATTACTGTTGGGCTAAAGTTTTGCTATAGCTATAGATGATATCGGCCCTCTCCAAGTACCAGTAAACTTACACATTTAGAGTTCACACACTGCTCTCTGCAGACCCTGCATTCTGAAACAACACCCCCACGACATACTGCTGATCCCTCACACATACACATCCACACACGGCTTTGATAGCTGCCAGATGTTGCGAGCTGAATCTGCTGTAGTACTTCTGCAGAAAACTCCCTCAGCACTGGCTATCTCATGCTCTAGTGCATGCATGCCCACACACACACACATACACATACTATCTATCTAAATGGGCATATTCCATAGACTATTTTTTGTATACACAGCTAGTTATAAACAACATAACCATAATCCGAACCCACACTCTATCCCTAACCATAACAAAACACTTTCTGCATTTTTACATAAAAATACTATATTTTTATGGCCTTTTTTACAATTGAGCATGTCTCCAAAAGAAGGTTTTTCTCAGATTTGTCAGGTTTCGCTGATATATGGGTACAAATTTGTCCCCATACCACAGTAAAGTAAACACTCACACTCAATCTCAGACCTTAATGCGTTTTACAACTCTCCTACACATGTATATACAAGTCAATAG
>JAZGTI010003722.1:19377-30348 GCA_036877585.1 Botia kubotai | reverse complement strand
AATCTGCTCAAAACAAACTCATTAAACTGTTGATGTTCCTGCACGACTCTTTCTTTTTTTGCCCATGTTCCTGCGGCTCTGGAGGGGTTTGATTAATTGCTCCTATCAGCTATAAAACTAAGTTCATCTCACACAAAGTATTTGGAAAAGACCAGCGACAGCAGGGCTAATAGATTCCACTCAACTATTCAGCGTGGCTTTGATTTCAAGATAAAATTCAAAGAGCGTGACATTTTGGCAGGCGATCTACACAGTAGTGCCAACTTGACTTTTCCAAACGTGATGTGAGAAAGATTAGATTTTATCCGATAGATTTTCTTTTGAAAAGGTTTGTGGTATTTTACAGAGCAACGTCGCTGAGGTGCTTAGTTTGTCGGTCATCTGTGTGTCTGCAGTCACTGTGTGATTGACAGTGTTTAAATTAGAGCTAAAACAACCCTACAGTGTTAGAGAGTTGCTGAAAATGCTTTCCGGTTGTTAAGGTATTTTAGAGAGGTTTGTTTTGTGGTTGCTAGACTGTTCTGTACGGTTGCTATAGCATTGCTATGCTGTCTCTAGGATGTTTCTATGCAGTTTCTACTATGTTCTCTGTAGTTAGCAGACTAAGTGTTCTTGTTAGGTGTTAGTATGTAGTAGTTTTATATGGTTGGTTAATGGATTTAGAGCAAACCGGTTAACAGGTTTGATTGTGTCTTGGCAAACATACAATAAAAAGCAAAAATAGACACAATATACTCACACGTCTGACAATTAGAAACAAACTGTGGAAGAAAAAGAAAGATTATACTAGGTGAAAACATGTAGGCATGTTGTAGACAGATGTACAGGTCATTATGATCCAGATTATGTTCCCCTCTCTGTCTCTCTCTCTCTCTCTCCCTCCCTCCCACAGTTTTATCATTCTCAGTTTGCTCCCACATTAATTACATCACCCTCTCTCTTCTTCTTTTCCTCTCCTCCTCTGTTTGGCCTTCATCATGTTTCTCTGCACGTTAGCTGAGGATATTTGTCTGGCTTTGTTTTTTAGTTTTGGTCTTTTTGATGCACAGTCTATAATAAAAGTCCTTTCAGCTGGTACAACAGAACCTGTAATGCAGATCCAATGATGAGTAAAAGCCTTTGAATTGAGAGTCTGTTTTCTTTGAGGATTTATACCAGACTGCAGCGTTTCTCTGACTCTTCACTCATACAGACTCACAATCTGAGCTGATGAGATGCAGAGACATAAAGAAAACAGAAAGCTTTAGAGTCACACAGAACAAACATGATGCTGTTTTCTGTCTGAACACAAGCTTCTATAACTGTAAACAGTTCATCTGTGTGATTTCTGAGGAGAAAAGCCCTCAGGTTTTTCAAGGCCTTTTTTGAGAAGAACTAGTCTGGTATGCAAGCGATTCCTGATGAATAAAATCTGTTTTTTCAGTTTCTCATTGTTCTCATTAAATAACCTGTTTAAATGGGAGATTTGTCAGATTAGATTAGATTTGTCAGTATTGTTTCATATGAAACATTGTTTAATATTGATTTTGAGTGGTAATGGAAAGTTTGTCTGATTTCTTCGGTTAGTATTATAATATTTGTATTAAATATGAACACATTTTGCTAACAGTTTAGTTTATGAGCAGCAGATTTGGCATGAAGCCAAAGTTTCTTGCAGACTTCATTGATGGAAAGTTACTGTGTGGTCCAAATCAATGAATAATCAATGGTTATATAAAAAGAGATATAAAGAGATATAAAGAGATTCCTAACGCGTGATTATCAGCTCAGAAGTTATTTTTATTAGTGAGAACAGGTGCTCTAGAATATCTTTTGTTGTTGGTTCATCAGCTGAATCAGTTCTTGTTTATTATAAGCATTTCTGAACACAGATTCTTGCAGAAATAGCGGATGTGAGTCAATATGTGGTAAATGAAGTGGCATAACAGCCCTAAGGTGACAGATTGAAGTTAATTAGGTCTGTAACCATTATCACTTCCCAGATGAATCAGAGTTTAGCATGAGCTTGTTAGCACTTCTGTACATTTGACACATTCCACCTACAGCAGCATCATGGAGGTGCAGTATTGTGTCAGGCGGGGTAATATCACACCTCTGTTGCCATCTTTGTCTTTGTGTCATTAATTTATGTTCATACGGCTGCCATGAAACTTACATCAGAAAGCAAAACAGTCTCTCACTGCTCACAGTCAATATTTGTTTCTTCTTTCAGTCTTTGTGTGTGTGCCATGGAATCAGACGATGATGGAAAGCTTAATTTGTGTTCTTTTGAAACACATGAGATTGATGAACTGTGTAGACCCGCAACAAAGTTTCCATCGCAAATCTGCATTCCCATTTCACCCAGACACATATGCAAAAAACAACAGAAAACACAAATCATGGTGATTTTAGTATCACAGTCACAAGCGTTTGATGCTCATGTGTCATATGGTTATAATTGCTTGTTCAGTATCCATAGTGTTGGCCTGATTTAATGAGGGACAGTGTGAGTAATGCCAGAACAGAGAGGTTAACCAATCACAGCACACGTTGTCATTAGAGGAACCCAGAGGAACCCGGTCTGAGATGATGATTGTGTGGAGTGAACATCAGTGAGTTTGTTTTACAAGAGAACGAGCTTCAGAATATTTTATTCTACCTGCTGTGACTAATCTGAAATATTTAAATATCAGCCGGTCACCCTCTTTCTGGGCCTTTCATTTGAGATCTGAGATGCAGGATATTTAATTCTCCAGCTGCTCTTAGTTTTGTTACTGTCTGAGAAAAAACAAATGAATTATTAAGAAATGTGTGATTGTTCCCATGGGAAGAACTGAATCAGGCCAAACACAAGCAGAGGAGTTCTGAGCTAATGCTGGACGCTGAAACAGGCTTATGTTAGCAGAGCAACGTTGAGCAAATATTAGACTTCTGCTAGACTCCTTCCTGATGTCTTAGCACATTTTTTGTGCATCTCAGTGTGTTTACAAGACCAGGCCCTTGTAACCATGGCTAGTCCATGCTATAATCCACACAAGTAGGCCACAGAGAATTTCAGAACTCTCCAGAGAAGACTTAGAGCAGATGGTGAAGCACTCATCCACTCCCTACACACACAAATCTTTAACCAGACGTGTTTATCTTATGAAACATTTCCATTTATAAATATTTGAAAAACACAGAACCCACGCTGCACTACTCACTGCTAAAGCCTGAAGTCACACACATTCAGGACTGTTAAAAGGCGAAGATATTTGACAAGTAAATATAAAGATTACAGCACCTCATTAGTCATGGGTCAGGGATAACCTTGTTAGACAGTGCTGTAAATGCTTTAGATATTCTAAACTAGTTGCTCATGCATCTGTGTGTTTATGCAGGTCCATAGGTATGAGTTAAAACAGCACACATCTGTACGGAAGGAGAGGCTCGGCAAAACAAGCTTTAGACAGATGACAGTGTCGCATTAATTAAACAGCAGCGTTCCGAAGCTCATTTCACGGCATGTTCTTGCTTGTGCAGAGTTTGTAAATGAAGGTATTGTGGTCAAACTTTCTCACACAGCTGATCTCTAAGTGGTCCTGTCAGCAGACCGTCATCTGCACCAGCGTCTCTCATCCTCATGTTTGAGTCGGGAACACCAGGTTTTTCCTGCACGGCTGTGATTGGAATACTGTTGTGATTTCATGCTTGATGAAACCGAAATTTACAAGCGCTGAACAAAAAAACAGAAACTAACTTTTAGTTACTGAAGGACAGTTATAAACGCAAAAGTCACATTTCACTGATTTCCAATTAACGTTGTTTTCTCGCTGTTAAAAATGTCCAAATAATTTGTGCCGAAAAGGAACGAATGTTGTAAAATTCACCATCACAGATCTACATTCAGAGCCAATGCACAAGATCCAGATCTGTTGAAAAGAGCTCAAAACCTGAAGATTCCTAAATACACAATCTGTCATTTACTCATCGTCATGTCATTTCCTTTTATTCCCTTTTGTTCGTTTGTGCTCTTAAACATGGCCTTGATTTTGATGACATTAAATTAAATACGCAGAGCTTTCCAGTGGCTCCAGAAGACTTAGAATATAAACCTATAAGAAGTGTGATTAATTTGATGATACTCTTATTGTATTTGTCATTCTCACAGTTTAACCTCATAAATCACTTTCCGTGTCTGGAAACAGCAGCTCTGATGTTCTGCTAAATGTTTCATTGTGTTGATGAAGGAAAGTCAAATGAATTTGGAGTAATCTTCAATGGAGGAAAACTGGTATGATGTGATGAATCATCAGTCATGTAGACAGATTTACATTTAGAGAAAGTCAAATGATTCTTCTGCTAACCAGCTTCATTGGCAGCTGTGAACTGCTGAAGGAGATTGTAATAGTTTTGGCAGCGGTCTCCCGGTAGCTCTAGCCACTGACCGAAAACCACAGGCCATTTTGCAAAGAGGTTGCATTTATTTGACACACAGTTATCCAAAGGTGTAGATGCATTGAAGGTTTAGATCAGAGGTCTCCTGTGAGGTTCACAGAGCTACAGTTTAGCTCCAGAACCTGAAGCAGCTGATCAAGATCTTTGAGACTGACAGAAACATCTAGACAGGTGTGTTGGAGTAGACTGGAGCTAAACTCCAGGATATGTTAGAATATGAGATATGAATATGTAACATATAAAGTCATTCCAAGAGCGACTGACAGAGTTATTCAATTCATTCCTTTCAAATGATGTGTATAGATGATATCACCCTCTGACCCTACAAGGGTTGCTACAATACAACAGTGTCGTTTCTACATCGTTATCATTTTCTGGCTCTCCAAAACAGGAAATTGTCAGAAGCTTATCTTTGAACACATCTATGCTTGTGTTGTTCTAAGGTACTGCTGTGTTACTCTGAACCTCGGGTCTCCTGGGGGAGATGATCGTTTAACTGCCAGTCCTGACCTAACATAGTCAACACTTGAGGCCATGAGCTGAACTCTGCTGTCTGTAGTCACTGCAAAGCGAGGCTGTCCGGCCCGACCCGACCCACACCTGCCTCCTATCACAAATGGGCTTGCAAGAAATGCCATGAATCAAATGATGTGCTTCTGAAATCCCATCTTGTACTTGACTATTTATAACACCCTCAGCCCCGACAGCTATCAAAAACACAACTGCCTGGATTTTAGATTTTAAGTGTACAAGCTCACATAAAATGGCTGGCAAGCACTATGAAATGAAGTGTATATAAACAGAAAACTGTCAGCTATACCAAGAGTGTGATAGTGTGATATATTACGATGTGTGTGTGTGTGAGAGAGTCTGGGTGTCCTGACAGCACTGTATATACTGTGTGATGACAGAAATGTGTCTGTAGATGGGCTGTGTAGATACAGTGCAGCTGTCAGTTTGTAGGACTTGCAGTTTTGCCATTTATAGCAAAACAAGAAAAAAAAACAAAAAAAACAATGTACATCACTGTTAAAAGGTTAATGGTCCTTTTCTCTGAACTATAAGTCATAAACTCATCAAATGTCTGTGCACTCAGGGACAATATAAAACATTTATTGTAGTCCTTCAGAATTGTACCTGTGGGCTGAAGCAGTCAAAATGAACCGGCGAGACCTTATTTAATCTCTTTTAAGAGACTTTATTTAGTCTCTCTGTTGTTTCACAAGCGTCTTGTTTGTTTCTGTCAACGTGACATGACAGAGAGTGTTTATGGACACTCGTCTGACACTTTCATTATGGACAGAGCAGCTCGAAATTTAACTGTCATTAAAATTCGGAACTTTGTAACTTGGGAAGATAAAGCAGAATTGGGGGCTTTTGATATTTCTCTCGTGTTGGAGACAGAAAAGGATGAGAGACAACTTGGCGAGTGAAGATAAATAAATCAGGTTTGAGTAAATAAAAAATGACAGCGTGTTTCTGCCACAAAGCATAACTTTGCTGGAAGTGCAAACTATTAGGAGTGAAAGTGGCTGCCGTGTGTCCATTAAAACTGCATGTGTAAATGCTGAGACCTGAGACACATTTATTCTGTTTCGAGGCTTGATTGAGCAATTTTCAATAAAAAGGCAAAATGTTTTCCACAATTATTCCTCCTGCTTTTAGGAAAATAAATGCGGGCACTTTAGAAACATTTACCTGCTGTGTGAAGCACGATTTCCCAGCAGACCGGAGAGCATCGGTCTAATGAGTTCTGCTCTGTTGTTTGATTAATTTGGGACAAGTCTCACCATGATCCAACTGCCAAGACGGTTCATAAAAAGGTTAATGAGAGGTTAACAAGAAAAAAGAACAGAGTAAATGCAGGAACTGTGATTCATTATGCACACGTGATTTAGAGAAGAAACATTCCTGTGAGGCGGCTATGCTAATTAGCAGATGAATCTTCTGGGGTGGAACCCGTTTGCTTTTGATGTGAGACCAGAGATCATGACTGTTGCTAGGATAAAACGATTACCTCAGCCAGGTTTGTGAGATACTCTGAGCTGATTGTAAGGGTTTGGAGGGGGGTCATAAACAGGAAGTAAATATGATACACCATTGCCTCTGAGGTGGATTCTGCTGATTGTTTTTATTGTGTGTGATTAGTTACAGTGCACATTATTCCAATGAATAGAAATCCTCGTCATTTCAATCAAAATAACTTTTATTAATGGCTGTTGTGACGTAGGCCTGGAAACAATGTTAATAACAGAAAAGTAGTTATTTATTGTTAGACATTACTTAAGGATCTCACAAGAAGTTAATATAATGATTTAATATTGGGTCGTGTAATAAAGATTACCAGCAATATTAGATTAAACAATAGATTAAATAAACATATCATTTAGACCCCCTCACACTTCTCAGATAGTTCCTTTAAACACAGCTATAAAATCAGTCATAACTTGCTGTACTTTTCTGATGAGAGACCAGATTAGTGTGAAACTCTTTCAAACAAGAAAACCTCTGTTATGAGCTGTAATTTCATGTTAGTGGTTGCAGGTTCAAAGGTCACTTTCATTTCATGGTCATGGACAATTCCAGCCCCAAAAATGATAATGTGAAAATTCAGTTACACATGATCGCAGACAGACGTAGATGTTTTTTTCTAAATGCATAACATTTGTGTTTTTTAGAAGATGTGGAAACTACTGCCCACTATTATCATTTCTGGATATGTTTTCTGGATTGAAAACTATTGATTTTGTGTGTGAAACAAAACTACATTCCCCATGATTCTCTCTGGCCAAGAATATTAAATAGTCATTTTGTAGCTCCAATTCCAGAAAACATATTGTGCTTTCCTAAAGTGAAAGAAGAGAGAGAAATTACTCAACAATACAAATTACACCTAATAGAAAACACATTGTCTTTACAGCTTCTAAACTTGTAATTAAAGGGACTTTAGATTTATGAAACTTTCTGTATTGTCTTTGTAGACATTAGCTAAAGGCAGCTCTGTTGTCCAGACGTTGGCATGAGCAGATGTCTGTAATTCTCAGGATTATTTCATTTCCAAGAGCAGATATCAGGTAATATTGATTTAAGGAGAATAAGGTGCTGAATAGATGGGCTGTGGAAGTGAAACAGCATTTCTCTGAAGACATCAGAGTTTTCCGCAGGCCAGTGAGCGGCTCTTCAACTTGACGAGAAGATGAATGATGTGTCGCTTCAGTTCTCTTTCAGACACTTGAAGTTCAGTCATGTTCTCATCTTCATCAGCTAACCTGATAGGTGAGGTTTTGTTATGAGTGACACAGATGTAATGGCCCTGGAGGGTACCAGAATGTGGGTGTGCTGAACCAAAATTTGCTTTTAGCTTGGACGATTTTTGGGGGGAGGACAGCTGCACCACACTGAACTGTAGAATGTCATATTTTAAATGAAATATTCACTCAGATGTTAAATGTGTTACTCTGATGCCTGTGTCACTCCGGGAGCTACGAATTGTGTAGAGAACATCTGCATGCCTGTGGCTTTTGAAAGTGTGGTAATCATGTTTGGAATATTTATACTGACACAAATATATTATTCCTCATACTTACATTACTTTTATTTATTATTCCTCCGTCCAAAACCTCCTTGTGTAAACTGTCTCGCACAATTGGTGGTGCAGAACTGAATAATACATCAAAATTGTGCCACCAGTGTGTGCTGTTACTTTTGTAAGCAATCAGACATCATTTGTTTTCCTGGCAGACAATAAAACAGGTAATAAAATCTCATTGACAAAATCTTATAGAAGCAACATCCTAGTACTACCTTACCAACCACCAGCTCATCCTAACAACCACATAACACCATCCTGGTAACATCAGGGACACCCTATCAACCACATGGCAACATCCTAAAAAACTACCCAGAACACCCTAACTACCACTTAGTAATGCCCTGGCAACCACTTACAACACCTTGGCAACTATATAGCAATGCCGTGACAACCTCCTACGACAGAGCAGTTTCTTTAGTGCTTATATATATAGTGGCTTTAAAATAGACCTGTTCTCATTTTTCACTTATGAAATCATTGTGCAACATTTGTAAATATACATGCAAAATCATTTGTTTGTGACGTGAGCAATTAGGAGCATATATCAGGAAAAACCCCAACCTTAAACTAAACAGCATCATAAATTAAAGCAACATGAAAAATGCATTACACTGTCAGAGACAATAGTCACTAATTCTCTCACGATACAGTTCAGTCTGCATTCAACAGCTTTAATCTGAAGCAGTGACAGAATGAGAATATTGAACAAATATCAGTGACTTAATGCAGCTGATTCTGAAGTGTGAACATGCAGCGTTGCATGCTGCTTACATCATACTCCAGTCCTCAGAAACATCGACTGTACAAAGCACTAAGGAATGGTGCGTTTTTTTAGTTGTGAAACTAATTTCACTTCACTGATTGCCAGTTTGGTTTTTGATCTGTGTTTATATTTATGAATTTGAGAAATGCTGACAGTGCTTTAACGTCATACATTATATCAGTATGTGCATCTGAGAAGTAAACCCATGACCAGTTAAGAAACACCAGCATTAGTAGCTAACCATGAGTTTTAAACCATTAGAAAACAAGACAGGACTGCTCATTTCACCTTCATTACAAAAAACGCTTCACATCAGCGCTAGCTGCAGAATTAATCACGCGACATCAAACACAGTGCAAGAAAATACGTCTTTGGTGGCAGTAATATTTCACAAAGGCGATATTCTTCCTGCAGCGCTGTATTAATTAACTGAGGAGGGGCGCTGGGGCAGATGAGTGGGCGAGCAGTCTTCTGCCAGCTTCACAGAAGGTCTCAGGTGGCCTTAATCTGCATGGCTTCCTCTTCCACCCTCTGAAACACTTGCTCCTGAGCTCTGGAGACCACATCACTTCCTCTTAATTCTGATTCTGCTCCTCGTGTTTCTGTCTTGATTAACAGAGCTCAGTCATCCAGAGACCAATGTTGTGTTGTTTTCTAGCAACTCACAGTTATTAGTCAATATTTGAGTCAATGTTGTTTTGATCTCTGACTCGTTAACTGCTAGTTATAAGAGGTAGAACCCAGTCCTTCTCTTTTAAGACGTCTTCTCTCTGTGATATCCCCATGACAGACACATCTCTTAAAATTCAGCACTCACTCTCTTTGACTTTGCACTTCACATAAAAATCTATCATAGTAAGTTTTCCCCAGAAGTCCAAAGTTAGTGGGAATCAGAAGTACTGGAACCTACAGCAGGTACCATAAAGAAGTTCTTTGTCTAAGCTAATTTTGTTTACATCATTTTTTCTTACAATCTTACAAAGTTTCTTTATTGTTTTTATTTTTTGTTTAGACCAGATTTGTTTACCATTGTTATTTATGTTGAGACCAAATTCATTTGTGTTATTATTTTTAGGACTGGATGAGCAGGTGAACTCATGAAACACAAATAAAAGTTCATTGATAACAGTAATGACTTCTGTGTTATCAGGCCAGCTGTGGTCATACTTCACTGATGAAAAGTAGTGTGTTCTTATTATTATCATTCCTGTAATCCCCCAAATAATGAACAGTAATGGACACTCAGGTGAGTCTGTACCTTTAAAATATCACACAGGAAGTGAATTCCTGGGCAAACATTAGCAGCTGTTGGATCAGTGCCTGTGGAGGACTGCTGTTCTTGAGTTTCCACACTGAGCAGCTTTCGGATGCGTTTGTCTTGGTGTTTGAATGGAGTGTGTGAGCTTACAGTCAGTCATTCTAATGACCTTTGAAGAGCTGTGTGTCCATGCTGCTGATTCCCACAGCTGCCACATGCTGCCTGCAAGATGCATTTAAATGTGATGTGTTTTGTTAAGAGCTTGACTAATATTTTAGATTCTGTTATTTCTCACATTTGCAGCACCAGTTATAGTTTACATAAACATCTTGTATTTGAATTTCTTCATTTAGCAGATTATTTTGTCGAGTGTGGAATAGGAAAATTGTTGCTGCAGTAATGTTGCTCTCGGTGCTTGCTGAATAATTTATTGTAGAATGTTAAACAGGTACAGAACACGATTAGGGTTTAATGCAGGGGGAGATTATTTGCGTTTTGTGTTTAGTTTGTTTGGGTCAATTACACTTCTGCATATCTGAGTGTTGACGGTTGAGTTTTCCCCGAGAGATTACAGTTCATTTCTGTAAATGATGTAATGGAAAACATGAATAAATTCATGATCAACACACTAACAAAGAACTCTTTCAAATTATTTTCACGGCAGGAAACATGATTGCTTTCCACTGCTGTTGTGAAATAGCCTGTCAAAAGTAAATTAGGACAGCATTTGTAATTCATTAACCTGTAGCCATTTTGTACTGATTAACACTAATGCATTTGTATGGCTTACAGAGTCTGTAATATTTGTTTTTTGTATTTATGATTGTTTTGGTGTTGATGCGTTATAGGTGTGTGGACAGTATGTGTGTGTGTACTGTATATATGTATATATCTATGTGTGTGTGTGTGTACTGTATATATATATATATATATATATAT
>JAZGTI010003722.1:0-19283 GCA_036877585.1 Botia kubotai | reverse complement strand
TGTGTGTGTGTGTGTGTGTGTGTGTGTGTGTGTGTGTGTGTGTATACAGCCGTCTCATTGCCTTGCCATTGACTGCTTGTTGTGTTATTGATCATTTTTCTGGGAGGTGTGAGAGATTTAACACACATTGATTTTACATCAGCAGCCAGCTTTGGTTTTGGTGTGTTATGTGAACCTGCACTGGCACTAATGCTCATTTTATAGTGTTTGGACACATTTGTTTGTATTTCTGAGCATCACCTCAGTCAGGAAGGACATCAGGTTAAATCAGTGGAGAAAACCAGAGACAATTGTATCACTCTCTTAAACATCACAGTGCAATATGAGCACCGCACCATAGCTCTGACAAACTGTATTTCATGTAAATGTATAAATTTACATTGTAAATGTACATTGACAAATGTAGCATTGTAAATGAGGCTGATTGATTAAAGGTTAATTAAAAGAGATTGAATGGGCCATTACAAGAGTCTTGCTGAGGTAAATTCTAATTGGAAAGATATTGATTGTTCACCTTTAACCAAGAGTTGAGATGCATTTGTCTTTATTTCTGGCTGCATTTAAGCGCATCTGTCTTTGCTGTGATATACATTCTGCTCTTGTAGGAGATGTAATCAGTGATGGCCTGTGCTAGCGGGTCTGAATGGGAGGGAGGGCTGGTGGTCCAGATGCATCAGGAGGAGGTCGTCAGTCTTCCTCTCTATAATGAAGTCTGACATGCGTCCACAGGGCATGAGCAATCAGACCGGTGCTTATAGTTAACACGGCCGCAGAGCTTCCAACAGTAACATGGCAATACAATTGTGCACATTGTAGTACAACAAAATTCCCCAAACCCTGATAGTACCACAGTACATGTACAAAACAGCATAGTATGATTTTCAGAAGTTTCTGTAAATGATGTAAATATCATGGTTTTACAGTGGTCATTCAGTACTATGGTATTTTACATCTAATACCCTTTATTCGTAAACATACTATAAACCTAGTGTACCTAATTAGTCTTATACATCTCACACATATTGTTTGCAATAATACCATGAACATGTCCGACATTTGTTCTGTGTTTTTATTATTATTCTTTGTTTCTCTATGTAAAGCTGCTTTGACCATTGTGACCCTCAGCGTTTTATTCACAGTCAGTGTGAACTCCCCTTAAGAACTAAGAGCTCATTGTTTCTCAGAACTGATACTCAGATCATGAAAATGGATCAGCGTGTGTCTGTTTGTCTTTATGTTCTGAAGATGAAGACAAGGCCTTGATCTTCTAATGATTCTCCTCCTCTGTTTCTGTACGCCCTCAAACCAACACTGCAAACCTCTGAAACCTGGGCTGCACTTTACAAGCGTGGTCAGATTTGAACCTCACCTGTGACTGGCATGTTTGTCTCGTGTTCTCATCTCATTCTCAGCTCCAGCATCTCATCGGTCAGGATCTGCAGCTGTGTGACGATTGATCCCTTGAGCTGGACCAGCAGGCTGCCAAATATCAAGCGTGTGTCTCTGATCAGCCTTTAAAACGCCTGTGTGGAGGCGTCAGAGTGGCCAGTCGATAGCTGCTTGATTTATTGGACAAAAGCTCAAGCATGATTTGTGGATGGTGGAGGGGGAGATGTCAGTTCTTTAGCTGACTCCAGCATGAGGGCGTGTGGATGTGTGCACATGTCCTCACTCTCCTTCTGTACATCTGTTTATCATCCTCTGTTTGCTCCCGGAATATTTATAGTCCCGTCCAATCTCTGTAAGTCATTCTACAGAGTCTTTAATGGGCTATTGTGAGCCAAAGTCATTCAAATCAACATTCCCCAGCATCCTGGTGTTCGGTCCCTGCTGAGTGTTTTAACAGATATGTGACACATATAAACAGTTGTTGAAAGTCTTTCAGATATAATCACTGTTGTGAGAAAGTTCTTGCTGTATTTTTGATCTGTGTATCCTTCTATGGCTGGAACTATGAGAACTGTGTGCTGTATACACGGATCCCTCAACGCCCATAACACACATCCTTTAAATCAGATTTAAAAACCTCAATGCCCAGAAATCTCTTTCTCACATTCTCCATGAAGCTGTTTTGGTTTGTTTGGTTGTTGGTTTGTTTTGAACTTGTACAGTACGTGAGTTTTATTGAAAATGGTTATATGTCAGTTCACCAGCAAGCGATTGTACAGCTTTGATATACTTCTTTAAACTGTTTTATTTGGTTTGCATGTGTTGTGCACTGTGGACATTCATAAAATGACTTTAATTATATTTAATATCAATCATCTATCGATCATGATATTTTAATAATCCCCCAAACTTGCATAAATGCAGAATTTCTCAGTAACGTTTATGGATTGTACACGTTCACTCATCTGCTAACTGCTTCAACAAGCAGTGATAGAGGAAAGACTTACAAACTCCCAGGCAGGAACATGCAGAGAGAGTCTGATAGAGATGTTGACTTGTTAGTATTCCAGATGTCTTCACTCCTCATCACACTGATAACACATGCTTTGATTAAACACATCTGCTGAGTTTTACTCTCATTTCTTCTCTTCTTTCTCACAGTGACAGCAGAAAATTCCAACCGTCACAGATATCATCACCCACAATCAAAAGACGCTGATCAGATGAATTCAGGCACAAGAGAAACTCAAAGTGTCTCACTTGCTCTGATCTTGGTATGTGCATTTGCACTGTTCTCAGGGTAACATGGACCAGCTGGGGGTTTCCCAGTCCAAAGACATGATTTTTTCCCAACTGTTTATTTGAAAGAAAACGTGGAGTTCTTGAAACTCTGGTTTCTGCTGACCGAGGAGATGCTGAATGGCTGAAGATTCACAGAGCGTCTGAGGGTCAAACTCTGCTCTGTTGATGACATTGTGGACTGCAGAAAGTGAACTGAGATTGAAATGAGAATCAAAACTGTCCTTTCATAAACCTTTTTGAATACAAGGCCTTATTTCATAAACTTAATGTGCTTTATGCAGAATTCAAAACTAATGTATTTAATATTTTTATTGATGTATGATATTCAATGAGCCGATCTAAAATGAGCCGAAAGCACTTCAAATCAGTTTTAAAGGAAAGATGCAATATCTCTCATGTCACATACTGTTTCTGAAAGTGTTGGTACCATGTACCTAAATGACCTTAAATTGTATTTTTTATTGTTTTTTGACATTTTTAAATGTACTGCTATTGTATCATCATCTAAAATTGCCTACAGCGCACCTTAATCTGTAAAGACGTGTTGATTTACAATGTATTTATTCTCAGTTACAGTGACAGTAAACAGATATAATGAAATCCACTCACAGGAAATCAGCTTTTATAGAATCCAGTCTGTTAATCGCCTTTTCAGTAATGAGCTCATTTTTCTGGTGGAAAAAAATTTTTTTTTTTCTAAAGTACGTGCATACTGCACAACCAGAACAGCTAATAATGGAATTATTTGTTCTTTTATACGATACTGTCCCTCATATGTATCTTCAGGGAGTCTGAAACATTTTAGAAAATAATTTTATTCATATTTTTTTAAGGTAATCATGTAAATGTTATTATTGTGTTTAGTAGATCCAAATTAGGATCCTTATTGTTTTAGGTTAAAAAATAAATTTTCATCTTATATTAAAAAATATCTCCCATTAAATAGTTTCAAATGGAGTGGGCTACTCTTATTTTTTAATGTGGCTAGTCTGTTTTTAATAGGAGAACTTTGACTGTAGTCTAACTACAAATTCTGAGTAGCTTTCAGTTTGGCAAACTGAAGTTTTGAAGTAGATTCCACAGTAGGGAAAATATTTCACCAATGTATCTCTCTCTGTCCACTCTGTCTCTCTCTGGTTCTTTGTATCTTGAATGTGTTCCTCCCGGGACACTCTTTTAGATCTAATGTTAAATATGCACCGTTCTGTTCTATAAAGATGTTTGAGTCCATGAGAAGACTGATTCATTTAGCATAGCTGATATCACTTCATCTACTGTTCTCTGGTTCTCACAGCACACTGTGAACAACCGGTCACTGAAGTCAGTAATATACTGGCATTTCAGTGCTGTATCTTTTCTTAAACAGCTTATAAGAGTTCCTCAAAGAATTTTCAGAAAAATAAAAGATTGTTCTTTCAGTCTGCTCAAGTTCTTCAAATCATTTATGTGCTCTGTGGCACCTCTGATCTTCAAATTGATGCTCACATTTATCCGTCCTGATTGATTTTCTTAACAGACATGGTCAATGTAAACTGTTTTATTTTGGAAGATACAGATACAGTACATAGTTAGAATGCGCAGAATGAACGTTTTCTGTTTGTCAGTGGCCTCAGTTTGCCCACAGCTCAGAGATGTCCATCAATATTCAGTTCCTCTGCTGTCGTCTTCCCCACTGAGCTAAGTGCTTCAATTTACCCACACTGACCCATATCTGCTAGAGCTGCACAGATTTCACAATAAACTGCCATCCACTTGTGGGCTCTCCTCCATCTCCCACCAAATGTGAAGGTCTGCACCCTCCCTCATATAATCCTTCAGTTTTACAGAGAGAAGTTCTACATCGTTTCTCCATTTCTCAAGAGTAAAGAGCGCTTTACAAAACCATTTTATTACATGAAATAATACATTCTGGTGACTGTATGTCAGGCTGCGTGACGTCATGTATGGGCCCATGTTTTCAGCCCATGTTTACACAGAACCTTATGTTTTTAGGTTCTGTGTAGTTGTTTTTAGGTTCTGGAGTTCACAGTTGATAATTCTGCTCTTCATGATACATTCAGTGTTACATCATAGTGTACTCCAACATTATTTCAACAAATCTCATCGTACAGCAGCATTCCTGAATTTTTTATATCCTCAAACAGGAGAGGAGAATGATTTAATTGTTGATGTTTGCTATGTAGACTTCCAGCGGTTGATGCTGGCCTCAATTTTTGTTGCCAGAGTGAAAATAAACAAACAAGCTGGTCATAAAGTGTCTGAAATGTGAGTTACTTTATATTAGCTGGTTGTGTTATGGACTGTTGTGTAACAGTGAGATATTTTACCTCACTTATGGAAACACTCTCATGCTGTTTGCATATCATGTACGAGTGTAAGAAGCAGGTCATGTTTTAGTTTGAGCAAACGTGTGAAAACACCACAGTGCAGTGAAGCAGCCACAGTGGCCCACTCAATTTTTCAGGAAATGGCAATTCTGAGATCCTGTGAGACTTCATAATTAGTAACCAAGCAACCCAACATTGTGATAAAAGTCAGACAGATGCATGTGTTCAAATCCTGAGAAACCAGCGACTGAAGGCACAGCTAGAAACACTGGAGAGAGTCACAGTCCAGACTGTTCAGGTGTTGATAGGGGCCTGTGGGACTGTGACTCCCCAGCTGAAAGATTGGCTTAAACAAATCTCAGGATATCTCCATTCCGAACAGTACAATCTGAGAAATACTGACTCTGTACACCGCAGGCCTCTGCTGGATGCTGAGACAAGAAATCACCAACAAATGGAGGGAATCTGTCTGTCTCTCTGTCTATGTAAATAGAAGGGGGCATGGCATCCTCACAGTGAGAGGGGGCTCAGCGAAGGTGAGGGTAGAGTCCCTGTCGCCACACATACTCCACTCCTGGTCTGTAGGGCAGCATTAGCTCTGAGAGTGAGGGGCATGGCAACCTGCCCATCAGGCCATGAGTTGTGAATCTCACCCTGCTGTCCTTCCCAGACCAGCAATGCCACGAGTGTGTTCATAGGGAGGAGACCAGTCATCTGAAGAGAGGCGGGACAGGGTGTGTCTCGTCCCACACTGCCACAAATGTGATGCCCCTCCCCTCTCTCTCTCTCTCTCTCTCACCCGCTCCAGTCTGCAGTGCAGCTGCAGGATTGTGCTATCAGAGGACAGTTTGAAAAGTGTATAGATTTACACAGTGACTGCTGCCAGGGAGGTAGGCACCAGAAAACATCTTTGTTTAGTTAAAAGTAAACAATAGGACCTGTTTTCCCTATTCTATAATTATCACTTCCTCGTTATATGCAGACAGAGTATAGTAATATATTCACACGTGACATGGGGATAACAATAACAATGTGTGAAACCATGCGTGATAAACAGGAATATAAAGTGAACCAGTGTTTTCCTTTCTCAATTAAAACTCTACAATACCAATCTGTAATGATGTACAATCACAGGAGATCTGCTAGAAAGCTCTTTTGACATTTGCTCCACATGAACGTCTGTTCGGTTTCTGCAAACACAAATAAATTACCCAGCGGAGCTGACAGTTAGTGGAGCAATGTGCTTCTGCCCTGACTGGCTGTCATGAAGAATATAACAGGAGTCTGTTAATTAACTGACTGACAGTTCCACAGTTATTTCCTGTTTGAGACTATAGATGTGACACATATGACACATGCTATGACACGCTTACATTCTTTATTTATTTAAAATTAGAGGAATAAACTTCCGGTCTCACAGATCAACAATGTCAATAACTAATCACTGTCATAACTGACAATGAGTTTAATGGAAATGTAATTAATTGTGTATGTGTCCCACATTTTGCATTTAAATGTTTTCCTTATTTTTCCACATTACCAAAATAGGTTTAGGGTTATTACCAAAATGTAGCTGTAACTGCTTAAAACTGAGACCCAATAGGTGACTTCATCTGGACCTGTTTATGGTATAACAGGGTGACATGTAAATAATCTTATTTCTCACGTTTAACAAATATTGTGATTTACACTCAATGACATCATGTGTTTCAGCTTGATGAGAGAACGTTAAAAGCAACGGAGAGTTTCCACCTTAAATAATCAACGGTACTGTCAACATTCATTCATGACACTCATCTGTTATTTACACACGCAACAGCGATCCGTCTGCATTAATACCAGTCGTGGTCTGAAGTCCGAACGGATCTTTTCACTGAACCTCCTCTTTACAGTGATGTCATGTGATCTCCACATCCTCAAGTCATATGGCTACAGGATTAACATTTATAAAGTATGTAGCCATGAATTGCTCATTTTTAAAACCTAAATATAAACTGTGTGTGTGTGTGTGTGTGTCAGTCCATACCTGGATAATATTTTATACTGTGGATCTTTACACACATAGAAACTGCAATGAAATGTGTCATGTCAAAGAATGACATAAAAAAGTTTAATGTAATGTAATACATTATTTGTTAAAATGGCTCACATCATATGGACTAATGTTATGGACCTCAACAGTGTGTGTCCTCATTCATTTATTCCTGTGGTGAAAACAGAAGCTCACAGATTCTCATAAAACTCTTTTGTGTTCCACAGAAGACAGTCGAACATGTTTGAAATGACATGAGTGTGAAAAAATGATGACTGAATTTCGGAGTGATTTATGACTTTAAAGATTCTTTGAAAACAACTCATTAAGACATCTTAAGCATTTTTGTTTGAGAACCACTATCCTAAAAAGAAAAGTCCCCGGTTAAAGCAAACAGCACGAATTCTTTCACATTCAGAGGGCGCTGATAACTTTGTGCCATTCAAAAGCGAAACTTTCTTGTGTGCAGTGAATACTGATAATCCAGCCAGACGCATTTCTGCTTTAGAAACGGCAACATCACTGTGAAATATCCCACTGAGGCAGCATCGCAGAATAAATGCGAGCTGCATGCACCTGCATTCTAAGAGTGTGGAGTGATGTTGTTTTTCTGATTCCCTGTAAGGTTTTTAACTTCTGGGCTGGAAAATATTGATGGATGATGGGAAACTTCATTTAGCGGGAAAAACAATGTACACAGATGTGAACAAGCAGAAGCCTGAGGGAAGATCCAGCACTTCAGTGCTAGATATCAACAACTTTACTTCAGCCAAAATACTTTTCAAAATACTTTTCCCTTTTAAAGGGGAAGTTCATTTTCTAAGGTTATATATGAAAGTATAATTACAGCTAGTGAATTTACAAATATATAAACTTTGACTGTAAAAAATTACTGTTACCTACTGTATAAAATCAAGCAATATTAAATACAAACATAGCTTTACACAGTGCATAAAATATTGTGACACTGTCACATAAAGAAGAATCGTTACATAGTTCTGTGGTATTTAGCTTGATATGATCACTGTTTTATCTGATACCTGCATGTTATCAAATGTTATGAAGAAAAATGTTAAAAATATCTGGAACATCTAGACATTTTGAGTGCTGATAACACATTTAGTCACACGTCAAAAGCTGTTCTGTCTCTTTAAGAGATGATTTTTACTGTGATGTCACGAGACTTCCTCTTTGTTTTGTGTTGAATAAAAAAATCAAGGATACATTTATATGGAACAATCTTCCCAATTTCAATTCCCCTCTCATACATATTTTTGAACTTCATTAGTCTGCATTTGGAACTGTGAACCCATGTGATTTGTAAACTGAAGGGAATGGAAAATTAAAAGCCCATATTTATTGTATTACAAGTTGACTTATTTCCATGTTAATTCCTCTGTCTTCAGTATTCTTCTGCTATTACCTAAAAGTTAAAGGGCTTTCCCAATGTAGTCTAGATATGAAAGGGTTTATAAAAGAGAAATTTCGCTTTGTACATCCCAACCTTAATATTCTTAATACTGCAGCTTTTCCTTTGACTGCCCACTGTGTAACGTGAGGATATAAATGATCTGGAATCGTGTGTGTGTGTGTTTTAAGGAAAGGCAGGGATATTGGCATGCTGGAAATGTCATAGCAGGAAAATGGTTCTGGGAAAGCAGATCACACAGAGCAGTGCCCTCCTCACTATTCTGTTCTGTGGAGTTGCTCTTAAGGATTAAATCACAGTTCTGTGTTTTGCATTATGCATGACATTCTTTTGTCCTTTTTTCATCATGTGGGATTTTGACTTGCTGTAGATATATGCTATTATTTAAACCAAGTGAGCTGCCTATCTAGAGAACGTTTGAAGTTATTGTGGGTTTCTGTCATGGTGGTGGTTTTAGGTGGTTGTTGGTTTTATTACACAGTGATTAAATTAGCTCGTTTTTAAACTAGTTTCTTCCACATATATTTTTATTAATAACTTTTTTCACTGAAGTGTTTGTTGTATAATAACAGTTTTTTACCTTGTGACCTTGGATAGAGCACTATTCATTTGCTGCCTACAGTATATAGAATATTTCAAAGAACACAGCTGTCCATGTAGAACAGAGCTTTCATGACTAGATTGAACTGAGCATATTTTTGTGTCCTTTAAGTGATTTGAAGGGACTGTCACAGAGGAAAATTGTCATGAATATTTAATGTTAATATTTTTTCATAATTTTATATTTGGCTGCTACATTCTAACACACCTGATAAACTGAAGTTTCAGTGGAATGAGATATACAAACACTTTCTCACAGCTGAAGATTTTTAAGCGCTGTGATTGGTGGTATGGAGGAGAACACAGTGTGTGAGCTAATGGAACTGATACACACACTCAATAACTGAACCTCAGTGTTTAAAATCAAATCGTCTCATCAAGCATGTGCTGATCACATTTTACCCCAAACTCAAAATAAACTGATTTCATTTCTTTGTTTCTCTTTTCTGAAATGTTTCTGAAATGTTTTTAAATCATTGATTCTCACTGGATTTGTTACTGTAATACAGTTTTTTCAGGACTTCCAGCTTCAGGGTGCTAAAAGAACAAAACTGTTTTGTTTTGGGGGTTAAATATGAGCTGCCTGTCTGACAATCAAATGATTTGTATGTGGGAAGTAGAAATAATATCCACTGCAGAATGTTTAATACACAGCAGAGGTCACATAATAAGTCATTATTTTTGTACAATACCTCAGCTAAACGATCAATGACAAGCTCCTGAGGCGCATTTGAATCGTTTATTGTCCTAACTGCACATTAGTATGAAATGCCGCTGTTGCTGGGTATTGAATTCACTAACAAATGTATAAGTATTTCAATCTAATAAATGGTATTTTACCACAGGAATCATAGACATATTCATCTTACACCTACTCAAGAATTCTCAGTTTTATATCCAATCTGTAGCCAGCCTGTAAATAGAGCAGTAGAGCATTCAAAATAATGTTTTTCTGTTCAGACGTGCATGTATGATACATTCCCAAATGTTATTCATTCTTTTATAAAAATCTGTTTTGTTTTTATGAGCGCTTGAGAAACAGTGTGTACTAGAAAAATAATGTTGAATTAAAAGTTGTGATACCAGCAGCTGAAATGTCCGATGAGCCGAAATATTTTCATTGATTCGTTTTGTAAATGTGATGAATGTTATGTGCACACACACAACCAGTACTATATTTTTCATATAAAATATTTATTTGTGCCCCTTCATTACTTGTCTGTATATAAGAGAGAGTAACAAAATCCAAATATGCGATCCGTTTAGTTTTCTTCTTTAAAAAGGAAAAACTGTAAGGCATGTCTACTCGCATTTAAACCTGCAGCAGCTCAAAGCAGTGAAAACATTCTACCCACAATCATCTTCTGATGATTCATCTGTTTCAAACATGTTTTTGACATGGCTTGTACTTGTTTACATGTAAACTTTGTCACTCATAACAATAAAGAATCTAGATGCAGAACTCAAAGTGCAATGTGAAAAGAAACAGGATTTACTTTGACTTCTGACTTATCAATAAAAAAACTTGCAGTTGCTAGATGGACTCATCATTTTCCTCCATGACTCTTAAAAGTGGCGATAATGTTTACAGCTGTACATTCATAAGTAAAACACAAGCAATTAGGCCGTTTTTACATGACATGATCAAAAACACCTTCACTTTAACAGGAGAGTGTAAAGAACCCGGCCGTTTTCCTGTTTCTTTTATTCCAGAAACATCTTGCTTCCTGACTTTCAAAGTCATTTGTGTGTCTGTTTGACCTGTCATCCTCACTGACTTCCTCTGAACTCATCCTTCACTATGAGGAAAGAGGGATTTCAGTGAATAAGAGGCAGTTTTAGCAGCCAGGTCTAAGTGTGAAGCACATGAACACACGGTCATCAACCATGAATTGTTTGGGGAGGTTTTCATGAAACATTATACCATGCTACATCATTCAGAACGGAGATACAACAGCCTTGGTAAACAAAAAAAAGTCCCCTTGTAACATTCATAGCAACACCCTGATACACTGGACCTCATAAAGCACCAGAAAAAGTGTGTCAATGGTTCTTCGAATCACAATGTAATTTACAGGCCTCATTTATAAAACAGACATGCTCTTGAGTTCAGTGTGCTGAACTTACATCAGCTGTAGGACAGTTTCTACACAATTTATAAATAAGGCCCACAAACTAAATTTCAACTGAACATTTTTTTTGCAACAAAACATGATGCCTTTAGTTCCGAGAGCCATGCGTGTATTTACGTTATGAACAGTTTACGTAGAAGTTTGTCATGTTTGTGAATGTGAAGCACTACATGATAATTCACTAACACAGTGAGACAGAGTGAAACAAATATATTGAAAATGAGAGTTGTGAATACATGACTATAATGAACAATACATGCATTAGTAACACGACAGGGTCTGTCAGGTGTTGCTTTAACACGTTCGTTTCAGATGCAAGTCGATTCAAAACAACTGCCAAATTAATCTTCAAGAGAAGCTGCAAAATCACAATTTTATACCGAGCCAATGTATTTAGTTTCATAAACTTTTATAACCACACTAAAAAATGGTTTCATTCTAAGTAAAATTTCACAATTTAAACCTTCAATGTTATCAACCGACTGAAACAGTGTTTGAATTTTAATTAAAGAAATGAAACTAACTTCATGCTTGCATTGAAAAGGGAAAAAATATTTAGCGCAGGAGATATTTTGTTAGAAGCATTTTTGAATTAAAGTTGCTAACTGGTAAAGTCAAATACATAATTATATTAGAAATATAAATCTTTCTCTGTAAAAAAATGTGTATAACTAAAACCTTTATATAATAAGATATGGGTCATTTAGTTTGAATTTAGCAGGTGCAGTCTCAGGGAAATTCTACCGGACTTCACCTAAAATGTCATTAAATGACCTCGAATTGCCAACAGTTGCAAATTAACAAAAGTTACTTCAACACAAAAGCTTGTGTAAAACTTCACAGCTAAAAACAATCACAGCTCAAAACAAGTACTCATGACCTTCCCATGCATTCTCACAGTGGTACATAAGTTTCATATTTTTTTTACTTTATATCTTTTTTATCATATGAATTTAGGAGGGGCGGACATAAAAACACCAGAGCACATCTCTCTCGTTTTAAGCAGCATAAAAAAACAGATTGCTGTCTCTTCTGAAACAAACCACCAATCGTCCCAAACGTTTGTTTTCTTTAAGGTGAAGCATGTAAGTGTGTTGAGCTGGTGAGATGCTCAAACAAACAGAGCACCAGCGTTTTCTTTTAGAAGAAAAATCTGGAAAAAAATGACGTCACCTTTAACTTCATGAAGAGATGAGAGCCGTTAGCAGAAACAGAAGCTGAATTGTGATTGCACCGAGCATTCTTTGGAAAAGCTGGATGCACATGATTACTTTCACTCTCTCTGTACGTGTAGCTAGTGAGCTTGTTCTCTGTTTTTTGTCACAAGGTTTTTCACTTTTTTTGGAAAACATTCAGTCCAGTGAGGCAAAGGCTAACAGCGCATCAACAGCAAAGCTGAGTCTGTTTTAAAAGTCTGTGTGTCTGTAGCCTCCCCCTGCATTATCTCCACTGCAGTAACACTGACATGAGTGTGATTACTGTGACTAACAACTGTGTTTGGTTGCGCTGGTGGGCGGAGTCTGCTGCAGGCTGTGGTTCACTGATGTCGGCCTCCACAATTGGAGGTTCAGTGTGCACCACCTCGGGTTCTGTTGTGAAGCCACTCCCACTGCCTGAACCGCTCTCCTCATCACCTAATCAACACAAACACACACCACAGTAAGAACAAACATCCAGAAATAACACATGCCAGTTGCAGAATATTAGTGAAACAATGTGGAAAGTGACTCTTTTACTACTGTTCAAGAAAACAAGCACAACTCAAGTGAAAGTATAAGAATGGACTGGACCATTACAAAAACATACACTTACATAAATGGTTTTTAAAATAATATTACCTACATTCCATATTTAAACAAACAAAAAAAATAAAGGATTTTGTGATTTCACATAACATTTAGTTTCAGTTATGACAGAAAAGTCTTTTATGATGGAAACATAAAACAGCTGGTTCACAAAAAGGTTTTTTGCCAAGTAAATGCAGCTGATTACTACAATTAAAAAGAACCCCAAACAATTGGTCAGCTCCAACCTCATCAAACACACTGTAAATGTGACCTGAGGACAAGCGTTTGACCTTCACACTGGTCACAACCCTCCAAGATCCTAATTCAGTTTCCTGTAGGTGTCAGCTGAATGTTTCTGTGCTGTTTCTGACAGAGCAGAGATCTGATTTCCCTGACAGAGGGTTTAGACGGCATCTGACGCTTTCTGACGCCACTGTATGATTATTGAAAGCACCAGCTGAACTGGGTGTCGTTTGAGAGACGTGTTGCCCTCTTTGAGGGGAATAACAAACACTGCTGAGTTTCTGCCTCACATAAGGGGAAACATGGACACATGTTTGGCTTGTTTTAACCACATGAACAAACTTATTTTTATCAATGCATTATTGCTTTAAGCAAGAGTCATCTTTAACAGCAATGGATTGACTTCAATTTTCCCTTTTACAGAAAAAAAAGGTGATCTAAAGGTAATCAGTTATGGCTTAGACTATTTTAAGAGCCATAATTTGTGGTCATGCAAAATCTACACAATGGCAGGATATTGTGAGAGGTTGCCAGGGCAGAGGCCAGAGGTTGCTATGAAACTTGCTATAAAATGGTCTTTCAGTTAGAGAAACAACAGACCGTCTACTATGATCAGAATAATTGACCCTTTTAGGAAATAAAAACAGCAGGATCTATTGTCTACGTAGGCGACTTACTTGAATCTTGGAAGTAGACGTCTTTTCCATTGTAAGCGTTTCGTAACTTGTTGGTCATGACTCTCAGGGTCATGATTTGCTGTCTGATGAAGGTGTCTGGTCGTGTGATGTCCACCTCCACCTCGGGGTTATTAAGCTGGTTTGTAAGACCGTCTTTCACAACTTCAGGAAAGTATCTGAAAATCAGCAAAGCAGCCGAGTTTAGGGTGGCAAGCGTTGACAGCTGGAATCATACACACACGTAAATCATTCACTTTTAGTTGATTTGATTTAATGTATATTTCATTACAAATCTTAAAACCAAGAGTCATAGGACAAACACGCACAAGCATATTTATTTACAGATATATTATTAATTAAACAAAGATCATAATTTGCAACTGTAAACACATGCCCAATTTATGCGTCTTTACATCTGTAAATACTTAATGCTGGAGTAAAACCTTCATCTGTTACTTTTCTATCATCATTTTCATTAAAAATATTTATATACATTTCATTAATGCTTTTTTAAACACTAGCATATTTATTATGATGTTAAAGTCACAGAGTTCAGTATAGACTGCAGGAATAATGTTGGTTGTGTATTTGCGGTCGGTGGTGATGAAGGTATTGCTGACCCAACTCTGACCCCATCTGCAGTGACTTTAGTGAGATCAGTACCTTATGTGGATTAACATGCCCTGCAGCTCTACAGCGTGTGAAGAATAGATTCATTTGTGACAGTCGTGCTATGTTAGCTGTGTGTCACTCTACAGTATGCTGTGGGGCTGCACAAATCCTGTTGGCAAAGGTGCAAAATATTGCAGCTAGATTTCTGTCTCCAAATGAAAATATTATTACATGCGAAATGGCACACGTGGGGTTTTGAGAAAATGTATGTTAGCTCAGAGCCGCATCAACACTCAAAACATCTGAGTCATACTTCAGATAAAAGCAACAGCAATCACACCTAACACTAGAATTATCACAGTATCAGTTTATGATACAATGTTAATGATACAGTAAATGAACTGTTGACATCAGTTTGTGTCTCGCAGGTGCCGTTCTAAAGAACACAGCTGAATTTACATTCAGTCATTTAGCAGCTTTTGAGCGACTCACAAATGAAGCTCAAGGAAGCAAATTTGAACAACTATAGGAGCAACAGTGAATACGTGCTATAGACAGGTCTCAGGTATTCCAACACAGTGTAAAAAGCCAGATTTAGTTTTTTTTTTAATAAAAGAAGTAGAAGTAGAGGTAGTGGCGGTGTGTTAGTTGACTTGACGATGAAACATTTGAGTTTTCAGTCATTTCTTGAAAACAGTTAATGCCATTCTGATCAGTTCAGTTCATTTCACCAACCGGGCAGAGTGAAAGTAAGAGACCGGATGAGTGATTTCTTCCCTCTTTGGGATGGAACCACAAGGCGACGTTCATTAGCTGAACACTAGTTTCTGGAGGGCACATAAGTGTGAAGAAGTGAGAGCAGGTAGGGAGGTGTGAATCCAGTAGTCACTTTGAATGCAAACATCAGAGCCTTGAATCTGATGCGAGTGCAACTGGATGAACAGTGGACTGACGAGCGGGTTTGATAGAACAAGCATTGCAGAGCATTGCAGTAGTCCAGTCTGGAGAGAACAAGAACTTGAACGAGGAGTTGTGCTGCATGTTCCAATAGGAAGGGTCTGACCTTCCTAAAGTTCTAGAGAGCGAATCTGCAGGAATTTCTACAATGTTACAATACTGACAGGCTGTATAAACACAAGCTGCAGTTACATGCATATAATCAAGTGCACTGAGATCTAATCTCCTAATAACCACTTTAGCAGGAGGAAATTGTTTGTGCCTAATTAATATTTCAGGTGGTGCATTGTGGGAAAATAAATAAAACCTGTTGAGCACTCTCAGGCTGTGCTATCACAAATGTTCTGCTATTCACATGCTTATTTAAGGAGTAATTAGCCAATAATAACAATGTTGTACTCTATGAAGATCAGATCTGACAAATAAAAACAACTTTGTGGCATTAGACATTCATGAACTGAGGTGATGAGAAATGCAGCGGTAAAAAAAACAAATTCCCTTTGTTTGCACAAATAAAATAAACTTGCCTTTCAGTAGATAAAAAATAACTTATTATAAGAGTCTTTAAGTCCTCATACTGTGCAAAGCAGAACTCAGAGATGCTGGTACAGAGCGAGACAATTTCATCTAAATTCATTTCATCAAACCCCACTGGTGGTTAGGTTTGGGGTGAACCTTCATTCACCACCTCAGAAAACAGTTACACTTTCCCATGAGATCAGCTTGTACAGAGTACCTGCTCACGTCAAGCACTGATTTTGGTTCAGATCAATTCAACTGCACTACAGGGAACCGAGAGACTGATCTCAGACTTGGTCAGAATGTGTAACATTGTTAAAACAATTACCATCTAATGTGTCATTGAAACAACAATCTGTACTGGAACCCAAGAGAGCTGAGCTGAAGGTGACCATCGTACCTTCCCTTCGTGTGGCTGTTCCAACACTGCTCTTCATCTGGGTCCGTCACTTTCTCCTCCTCACAGATGCTGTCAGGCAGCAATGACCAGAACTTCTTTGACTGCTTCAGCTTCTTCTTAATGTCAATCACCTGAAATAACACAGAGAACCAGTTTAGAACATCCAGCACCAGAGAATACAATGAGAGGATGAGTGCTCTGCAGTGATTTACACACAACTGGAGCTGCTAACAGAAATGCTTGTGATGGTTGAGAATATTATAAAGAGAAAACGATAGAATCATCCATAAACAAAGTAAAATACACAATAGGCAAAAAATACATTTTCATGTTTTAATATTGCAGCGGCCACTTTAAACCAGCAGGGCGCTGAAGCCACGCCACCATAGAAAATGTTTCAACATAAGAACCAGCAAAATGGATATTTAATCATTCATTGGAGGAGGTGCAGGTCTAATACTCCACTTTACTGGTATTTTCTGTACTAACCAGAAGGCTAAATGGTTAAACTGGCTGCACAGAAACTCTGGAATCTTCCTCATCCAATCATGGTGTGTAAGAGCTGGATAAATTCCACTTATCTGGAGGCTGTTTGCCAAGATTTATCTGCAAAAACTGCTTATAAATGTCATCAGACATCACTGTAGACCAAATGCTTTTCCGTTTCACTAATAACATGTACGACTAGTCAAGCAGTTGGTAATTAAAATTCTGTTGGTGTTTAACTTCCTAAACATGCACAACAGTTCCAATATTTATTCATTTGTGGTGTTTGTTAAGGCTAACATCACTATTTCATATGGCTGCTTGTTGAATAATAATTTCAACAAACACTGGATGTTTAGTACTAAACTTGTCCTGCACCATATGTGCTACAAATGTGAATGACACATCAAATCCACATACATCTCTTAGTCTTACATTGAAGAAGGGACCTGAGTCTTATCTACAGAGACTATGAACTGAGCAACCACCCAGAACACTGTGGTATCTGCATAGCAACACCTTGACAACCATCTTTACATTCTTACAACACCCTAGTACAGGAGAACACGGCTCACAATTTACATTTAGACATTTTCTTTAGAGTTCTGTAAATTATAAGTTGTTAAGCTTGTAAAAGTTAAAGATAATCAACTTCAGTTAGGAATCTTTTGTAGTCATGTATTTCACTTTGTATTAAGTAGAAGTTGTAGGTCAAAGCAAAGAGATCCATGTTTTGCTAGACTTCATTCATCCAAATATGCAATATTCATCTACTGTATGATATATAAGCATGGAGTCCATTAAATCATACCCTAAAACAGTCCTTGAGTCCAAGAGCATTTAAAGTCCAAAAGTGATTTTATCCACCAGCGTCCAAAAAGTGATACAAGCCTTGTGATGTAGCCAGCAATGGTGATTTCAACAATATCAACTCAAAAAAAGAGAGATAAAATCTGTTTGATTGTCATGCTGCCTCTTTTATACTGTTACTTCCTATATCCTGTCACGTGACTGTCAAATAAAATGGCTAAGACATGTTAAACCTATTAAGCTCTAATACACCACATTACAGTACACTGAAAGGTAAACATGTCTTGCCAAATATATTTACAGATAATAATTATATAATGGCATTAAAGTGTGTTGGCTGTCAGGTTTGGTGGAAACAGCTTGTGCTAAATGACGCAGAGGTTATCTGTGGAGTCAAGAGCCACAGCTGGAGGCTCAACGGTACAGAATCTGTACTGACGGTGTGTCAGAGTTGGAGGTTACTTTAGCCTTTGTGAAGTGCTAATCTGTGAACATGAGCTGTGGAGATCTGGAGAGGTTTCACACAGTGCTTCTGGTTTAAGATGCATGACTGGATGCTAATATGAGCACAGTACTGAGATACTGCAGGGCTTGTTGCACGGCCTGCAGTGCTAGTTTGATACAGATATTTGAATTACTATTATTGTTTGTTCATTTATTCACATGTAAAATGCTTTGCATCATTTTATCATTCCGTGTGCTACATTGTTTGCTGAACCTTTCATCAGTTGTTACAATTCAACTGCTTTTATAAACAACTTCAACAGAAATGGATTCTGCTCGCGGGCCATAAATGATACCCCATGACTGTGATTATCACAAAATTCATTTCTGTACAGTTACCAGAAAAGCAAATCAAATGAAATATGACAAACGTCTGAGCAACAGATTTGAGAAAATGATTATTGCATAAAGAGAGAGAGAGAGTCCCAAGAAAGTTATGAGTGAGTGCATATGAATAAATAAAGCGCGTCATGTTTCAGAGGTGTATTAAAATACATGCTGTGTATTAAGAGAATGTTAGCAGTGAGTTTGTGTTGGGCAGTTGGACAGACTGCAGATGGTCTAACGCTTCAGTCACACAGACCTGTCAGCAGGGATGAGTTAAGGGTATGAACTGTTATCCACTCAGGTCTCATGGCTCAGACAGCAGGGCCCGATCGCCACGCTTGATTACATATCTATATATGCCAGGATTTACATCTCTTCTGAACGTCCTGATATTCCGAACAACCCGTGTTCTGGGTTTACCGGGACATTTCACAACAAAACAAAAGTCCAATTACTCTGTACTGTCCTTCGGATTATTTCAAACACAAACACGTTCAGCAAAATATTCATGCTAATATTCTCCATACAACAAAAACCTGACTTAAGGCTGTCAAGCTGCACATAAAACGACATAATAATAATCATAATAACATAAACACTGTCCATATGACTTGTGTGCTATTACAATAATAATCATAATAACATAAACACTGTCCATATGACTTGTGTGCTATATCACAATAATAATCATAATAATATAAACACTGTCCATATGACTTGTGTGCTATATCACAATAATAATCATAATAA
>JAZGTI010003721.1:7280-30357 GCA_036877585.1 Botia kubotai | reverse complement strand
GTAAATGTGTGTGTTACCTGTGCAGGTTTGTAGGTAAATGTGTGTGTTACCTGTGCAGGTTTGTAGGTAAATGTGTGTGTTACCTGTGCAGGTTTGCAGGGAGCTGCTGCTGGTTGTCGTGACGTTTCTCTTCGGTGGAACTTTAGCTGGCTGGACAGGTACACCACAGCTCAAGGTGTAACTGTTTTCAGAGTCTAAATCACACACACACACACACACACACACACACACACACACACACAAACACGTTTTTAAAAAGCAGATGTTACAGGTGCTGCATGCACCTGAGTAATGTTTTGTAGGACGTGTGTGTGTGTATGTGTTGGCTGTCAGAATGACAGAGTGTTGTTATGATGTCTGGAGAGTCATTGGCTTGACTTTGGTCCTGCTACAAATCGTCCAATGGCAGGCTGAGTATTTCTGTTGGCGTGAGACCACAGGCCCCGGGTGAACAGGATTAAAAGAGGTTTTATACAGCTTTAGTGCTCACTATGTGAACCCAGAGAGACTATTAACACACACTCAAAGAGTCCAAGAGTCATAAACACACACACACTCGCAAAGATAAATACTAATACACTTATTTTCACATGTAGCCCAGTTACAGGGGATTTTATATCACTTTATTTGCTGCATTACCGAGAAACATGCATGCAACCAGAAACTTACAAGCTGACGCATGTAAAACACGACAGACAGACAGCAAGTAGAAAAAACAACTTCCTGCTTCTCATTCTACTGTATTTGTATAGAAACATACACTATACGGTATAACAGACCGCAAAAGTTATTTTGGTAATTACAGCTTTTACAGAACATTTAGGCAAAACCTATGTTCACTTCCAAGTGTGCCCTTACTAGTACACACTAGCCTGCGTAGTGCATACTTACTTGTGTAATGTACATCACTTTGTGTAGTGCATACTTTTCTGCTAGATTGCAGTGCATTACTACCTAGTATACCATCACACTTCAAAATAGTGCATACTACGTTCTGTAGCATGTTGTATTTTTAATTGTACTGCATTTGATGGTTTAGGAGGCTAATTGATGCTTGTATGAGAGCTGTGTAGCAGATGAATTTCAGTGAACCGCAACTGAAAGCAGTTAAAGTTAATATATTTACACACATTCCACTGAGCCGATGGTCCTGTATTAAATTTGTCACTGACAACGTTTTGTTACACAATCAGTCTGTAGAGACGACGGTTGTTTTGAAATACTGTCTTAACATTCCAGACAGGTTTTTGAGACACTATCTACCCAGCTACAAATTTTACGTTGTAAGAACGTTTCCGTAGCGTTTCCATTAAGTAACAAAAAATGTTAAACGTGCTATTTTGAATGTTCTAGGAATGTTCAAAATATCCAGTTTAATAACGTCATAATAATGTGTTAACATTATTGTTTGACTATCAGACCTTTATTTAAACGTTTTTAATTTGATAATGTTTTTTAAACGTTCCACTAACAACCACTAACAAGAATAATGTTTTTGATATTTATGATATATCACATTCTACTAGTAAAAATTATACTAGTGTTCTACTACTGCAAGAATAGTTTTTGATCAGTTTGAGGGAACGTTTGGAGAACACTGAGAGAACATAAGCCAATGCTCTGCCAGCTTTCCTTGTTAGCTGGGTAGTCACTTTCTCACAGAATGTCAAAAATCACATGACCGCCGTCCTCTTGTGACATCAAGTGCATGTATCTTTCTCTTTATGGTTTGTTTTAACATCTAATATTTACAGCTGTGCTGATCTCAGTATGCTAAACCTCTATACAACAGCACTGTAGCAAATAATGAGCAGACGCGCAAACTCTGTGATGTCACATTTGAACCACTAGAGAGCGTCAGAAGGCAGCGACCATTCATGGTGTAGCCATCGCCTCAGAAACTATAAACATCTCTATACATACTGTATTCTGTCATCATTTCTATGATGTGAGAAAACATACAAGCACAAATCAAACTGCGAACTTAATTTATACAAACAGTATAAAACCATTGAGTTCAACATGTGAGGTACTAACCTGCCAGGAAGAGTGCATTTGAGGGACAGGACAGCGAGCACACCTCCCCCCCGCCTGTCTTAGTGCAGCTGAGCTGAGCACGAGGTGCCGGCTTCCCATTCGGGAGGCATTTGACCGCCTCTGAGGGGCAAAGGAGGTAGGGTTACCATGGAAACGGCAAACATTCTGGGATGCTCAGGGAAGAGGAAGGACGCAGGGACAGAGGTCTTACCGACGCAGTCCTTCTTGTTCCAGTGGAGCTTCTGTCCGGCAGGACACACACACTCGTAGCTGCCCTGTGTGTTCACACAGCCATGCTCACAGCTTCCATCATTAATACTGCACTCGTCAATATCTGACACACACACACATACACACACAGTTTAGTCCATTCAAAAGCATAAACGACCCTTTTCTTCTCGACTTACTTTTCCTTATTCCGTGTGTGTGTGTGTGTGGGTGTGTGTGTGAGATGCTGCACTCACCTCCGCAGTGTGTGAGGCCGTACAGACTGTAACCTTTATGACACACACACTCGAAGCTTCCCGGGTAGTTGATGCAAATGTGATCGCAGGTCCTCTCAAAGGAACACTCGTCAATATCTGCCAACAAACACCATTTTCATTAACCCTTTCAATTCCTGACCGGATTCCAAATCCTGGCAGAAACAACATGTCCCCACACGAGCGATTTGATGACCAGCATCTCCAAAAACAAGAAACAGCTTGACTTTACTTTTTACGTTTGTACTGTTTTCAGAATCAAACACAGAACCATTCATTGAACCTATCACAGAACCTATCATTGTTATTATTGCTCATATTTAGGTTCAGTGATTCAACAAACCATTAATCTGAACATATGTGGCGAGTTTTGCACAGGCAGGTATCAAATCTTTTTAAAAATCAGCTCCATTTTACCGTTTCCCCCACACAAGCACACACGTCAAACTGGCAGTTTTTATCATTTTTTATTATTTTAGTATCTATTCGCTTATGCATAAAAATGTACCCGTATAATCCATCTTGACAGCTGTGGCTTAAATTAATCATTCACAAAAGAAGTCAAAACAGAACCACAGAAAGACACAAAGATCATGTTAAAATGAACCGTTTACACAGCCGAACCACACGGCCAGAGCGCTACCTAACCAACACACCCCTCGCTGCCATCCAGTCAGTTTAAATAAACACACGCGCGCACACACACACCCTACACACTGATAGCCAGGAACAGGGTGGTGTTTTGGTTTAGCGTAATAAAATAATTTCTGTTTGTATTGCCACTCGTGCTGCGACACGCTGTCAGGAATCCGCAACTATTCACCTCCAGTAAACCCAAGCGAGGGCACATGCGAGCCAGCGTCCTGACCAAACATTAGCAAAGCATGAGGTGCTTTTGATGCAAAGTTTGGGGCGGTGTGTGTAGACTCATTTTCAATGCCAGGAAACGTGTCCCTGAGTTGCCCATTGGTGTTTTGAATGTTACACATGGATTTATAGATTTTGTACACTCAGACGCAAAGATCGGTATTCTCTAAAACATCTCGTGTGACTTCTTGTCTTCTGTGTTTAAGGTTTAAATATTTGCATCTGAAACATGTCTGACACCTGTCAATCAAACCAATCACTCACCTTGACAGGTGCGCTCATTCGTAAGGAGTTTAAATCCTTTCTGACAGCTGCACTCGAAACTCCCCACCGTGTTCCGGCAGAAATGATCACAACCTCCATTATTCTCCAAACACTCATCGATGTCTGCAGAGAGAGACAGGGAGAGAGAGAGATAGAGAGAGAGAGAGAGAGAAAGAGGGTGATGATGATGATGATGGTGAAAGTCCAAAAACACTGTAGTACGGGGTGAGAAACCAGTACAAGTATTCTCATAAACAGCTTTTTGGATTTATAAACAGTTTTCCTTATACTCACAAAAACAGACAGACAGCCACATACACACAGTCACACAACATCATCTTAAATATCTCAGCCAACCCTGGCAAGCCTCCGCAGACCTATAAAAGCTTATCCCGTCAACAAATGTGTAGGAAAGTGTGTGTGCGCGCGTGTGTATGCGGCAAAGTTTGGGGTTTCCTCAGCAGTTATTTAAGTAGATGTAGCAAACACACGCTCTGGTCTAATATTAACTGAACTGAGGTAGGGCAGAAAGTTTCCATTGAGCTCAAGACCACAAGATACACACGCTAACAGAACACGGGCAGTGCCGTGACACGGCTGCTAACGTGACAAATTTACACGGACCTCAAAATTTTCCTGATCGGTTCAGACAGCGATTATATTATATATAAGCAACTACGCACATTTAAAAAATACACCTGCACCATATTATTAAAATAAACGTTTTACATAAAAATCTATATGAGCAGCTAAGTGAAAATGTTTCTTTTCTGACGCGTTTTGTTTCATAATATTGAATTCATTACATAACAAATGGCAATAAACCGGTTTTAGAATTTCTCCTTGTGCCGGATGGTCCATGTTCTCTCGGCCTGATCTGAGTGATGAAGCAGTGAAATAGGAATGAAAGCATGAACTGTCACACATTCACTTCCATTTGTCATGTGATGTGTGTAAACTGTATTCGTGAGGTCTGAAATGGATCATTTATCGTCTCTCTGTGAACAGCGGTACACAAAAACCCAACGCTGGCATTGTCACACGCTGCACACAAAAACCCGGCACGCAGCAGGCTTCTCCTCTGAGGCTTCAGTGGTTCAGTAAAGCAGCAGCAGAACTCTGAAGTCAGATCAAAACAAGTGTGGGCCCGCGCTGTGATGTCAGACACCTACAGGAAGTGCTTTATCAACTCTGTCAGTTGATTTTCCGTCCACCCCAAATGTAACCCCGTGTTCCTGTCAAGATGTTTTTACACCCTCCCGCGTATGTCAAACGTGTTTGGCTATTAAACCTCTACATCAGAAAGATGTTGCTTAGTAACTCGTGTCCTCAAAAATAATTAAACATCACACTGATTTATGAACAAGGTAACAAAATTACAAAATGACATAATGGAATATTTAACAGATTTAACATTTACACACACACACACACACACACACAGTGGCTCCTGAGTGCAGCAGGGGGTTAATGAGATTCCACATAATGAAGTTTAATGGGAGTAAATAAGCTTTGAGTTTGAGTAAATACATTCAACATTTTCACATCTGTAAATGATAAAAAACTGCCAGGGAGAGAGTGGACAGGCTGGAAGTATTAATCCACACTGATGTTCAATAAGAGAGGACAGACAAACGTGTGCGTAAACACACGTCACCAGATTGCCCACTGACAAACAAGTGACACGAATTAGTGAAAGAAAGAACGAACGAACGAAAGAACGACAGAGCGAAAGAAAGAACGAATGAAAGACAGAACAAAAAGAAAAACGAATGAATGAAAGAACAAAAGAAAGAAAGACAGCATGAAAAAAAGAAAAACAGAACGAAGGAAAGAAAGAACGAAAGAAAGAGAGAGAGAAGGAAAAAAGGGTCTTATTGTCACTCGGGATCTGCTTGGAAGCTCATATGAAGAATGTCAAATTCCCAGGAGCTTCGGGGCGAACGTCTGTACTCAGAGATGTGTGTAGCCTTACCAAATATTTAGAGAAAAAGGCAATTAAAATTAATACATTTGTGGAAACATGAACCTCTACAAATAAGTTGGGACGGAGCTCCAGGATCTAGTTTTAAACAAAAGGAGCGTTTTCGCAGATCGTTTTCACGCTGCTCACCTCAGGCGAGCTAATCTCTGAGAAATGCGCTCTTGAGCGCTCCTGTGTATTTTTGGGAGATTTAAATGGCCTGTTTTATTTGTTTTGTTCATAAAGGGATTTCGCCATGTAATAACACGGGCCCTGCTCGTTCGGAGCCGCCAGGAAAAACCAGCGTGATTTCTGCTGCCGCTAAAACTCTTCGGAGCGCGCGGGGGTCCGTTGGGGCTGGTGTCATACGAGGTGATGCTGCCCTCCTGGCTGCTATTGAGTGGATTACTGGGCCTGACATGTTTTGCTATAAACAGATCTTCTGTGCCAGACCTCACTGTCCTGATTAGAGCAAGCAGAGAGATAGAATAGAACTGTTGCACAACCGTTATCTTCTCTGGTCTTTCCATGGCATATATGAGGCGAGTCAGGAGAGCCTGCTGAAACCAGCATATGTATTTTATATTTAATCATGTAGCACCTTAGAAAACCAGATGCTGGCATGTTGGTGTCCCCACCTGTCCTCATTTGAAGTTCATGTAAATGAAAGTTTGGGAGGAGCAGGTTTGTATACACTGAAGGTGCTTCATGATTCCATAAAGAACCTTTAACATCCACAGAACCTTTCTGTTTCACAAAAGGTTTTTTTTAAGTAAAAAAAGGTTCTTTAGGGTAGGAAAGAAATGGTTCTTTTAAGAACCTTTGACTAAATGTCAAGTAAAAAAAGGTTCTTTAGGGTAGGAAAGAAATGGTTCTTTTAAGAACCTTTGACTAAATGGTTCTTTGGGGGACCTTTTAAGTCTCAAGCACGCAAGTATGCAGGCCAGCGGAGACGTGCCTGTGGTAGCCATCAGCCGGACCGAGGAAACACACAACATGACTCTTCCATCCCATAATTCATTTCTCCTGATGACACCATGAACACACACCTTCTAATCAGACATCTGGAAGCTGTTTACTGTCATTTCAATCACTCTCTCTCTCTCTCTCTCTCTCTTTCGTCAAGCTAGCATCTGTCATCATGCTAGCTAGCCTGTACTATCTGTCATCGCTGACGAAGAATCAAATCCAGGAGATTTAAACATGCCCTAAATAGTTTATATAAAACTATTTTGTTAGTAAAGCGAGGCAGGCAGCACCCTATGAGAGCAGGTTGGGGGTGGAGGGGACGCTGTAATCAATTTTAGGTTTACACACACCCACACACACTTATAACAGAAGCATGATCTCTGCGTGACGGGCTTATTTGTTTAGTCTGCGGTTTAAGCTGGTTTAAGTGTGGAGTTGCCTGGTTTATTATGCAAACACAGTTTACTCAGTCCTTTCTGTTATGTGTCATAGTTACATGTCAATTACAAAGTAGAGCTGAACAGCCATAATTACTGTGCTTTGATCTCTACAGCTACCTCTAATCCAACACCATTTACCATCAGTTAAATAGTCTGTTAAATTGTACTGCTTACACCACAAAAACATTCTTTGTTTCCATGACATTCTTCTTTACTGGAGAAAAACTACACAATCTTTTAAAGGCGAGGAAAACAAGGTTCATCTTTCCGTTTGACCTCAACACAACTATTTAAATCATTGATATGAATGAATTCGTGATGCATTACAGAATTTTGTGCCCCGTCTTCTATTCAGACTAAGAAATCAAATCTGGTCCTCATCGTGGAGCTGGTGCGTTTGTTTAAGGGCTGCGGGATACCGAAATATTTTCTAAAATGCCTGTTGTGAAAATGAATGAGGAATTTAACTTAAAAAACTTAAAAAAATGGAAAAGTGGGCGGTCACTTTTTAAACTCCTGTGAGGGGTGTGTCTAAGCTAGCTCCAACCAATCAGCTTTAAGCGAGAGATGTCTGACCACTGACAGCTCCTGTGTTTCCACTGAGCGGACGATCAGACGGACGCGTCATAAATACTGTTCACGCACTCTTGCTACCTAACCAAACAGACATCTACAGTTTAAAATCGAAAATTCACAGTCGGCGTCTAATAAAACTTCGTTTGACTGGACGCTGAGCCCTGTCCTTACACCGCTGTTTGTTATGTGCTACAGATCTTGATTTATTGCTATTTTTACAAAGTTCACTAACAAGTAGTCATTAACGGTCGCTGATAATTGACCGCAGAACTATGTGTGTGTGGGTGATAAATGGCGTGTCACTGAGCAGATCTGAGGACTGGATTTATGATGCAAACCCCTCAGGCGGACCTAATTATTAGGGCGGGTCACAGCCGAACCAGACCAACATCCATCTTACTGTACGAACACAGAGACCCAGCTAACAATTTTAGGTTGTAGGAACATTTCCCTAACATTTCCATTGAGTAACAAAAATGTTATTTTGAAAGTTCTGGGAACTGTATTCGCATTATTGTTTGATTATAACGTTATTTAAACGGTGTAATTCTGGAATGTTTTGAAAACGTTTCACCAACAACATCGGAATAACATTCTTGATATATAGATATATTCCGTTTAGAAAGTTCTACTCGTGTTACTGCAAGAACATTTTAAAAATGCCTGAGAGAACTTTTAGCCAACGTTCTGAGAACGTTCCCCGTTAGCTGAGTCAACATTATAAATGTTTGTAATGGTTTTTAGTGAATTAGCTTAGGCTGTTAGGGAGTTAGCTAATGTACAACCTGACATAATAAACAAGCACTTCCTGTTTTATCAGGACACATGTCACATGTCAGCACAGAAAGGAAAACTGCACTCATCAGGCACTTTAACGTGCTATTTAAATCTCTGTGCTATGTATGAGAGCGCTGTATGTGTGTGTGTGTGTGTGTGTGAAGGCCAGGTTTTGTATGACAGCCTCACTAATCAAACAGCGACTGGATTGCGGAGGCGTCTTGTCATATGGTGCAGACAGGGCCGTCTGCGCTCTTTTACGCACATACGTGCCACATTCTTTTCCTTCTTGAGGAAACAGTCACATGATCACGCTTAATCGCTATGGCAACCCTCCAGGAATATGAAAAGATGAAGACAAAAATTCTATTGGACTGGATTTCAGGCGCCACACCCTCCACATGAAGGTGCTAACGCGCATCATTCATACACGCAACCTTTTGCCATCAAATTTAGATTTGATGCACAGGAACGGACCAATCTTTAAGACTCGCTCCTCTGAACCACGGTACGGTCAGAGAGTTCTCGAGTGTGTTTGTTTAGAGAGAACCCACCATCACCCTGTGCCAAGACGACTTCACGGCAGTCCGACTTTGAAACCCCTGCTCATTGACGTCAAAACTGGAATTTCGGAAGAAATGCTTCGCGGCCAAAGCAACAACAACAACACGGCCGTCATCAAGCCATTCCACACGGCAGGACACGCAGACGCGATGCCAGTCGGTCTTGGCGCGGGATCACACGCACCCGCGCGTCCGCCCGTCCGTGCGCACACGGCCGGAGATACCTGACCGTTTGGAGCAGAAGAATTCATCTCATAATGTGTCTCCAATTTAATCCCAGCCTTGAAGTCTAAATACAGGAAATCTCAAATTGCTCCCTGACATTCGGGAGCTTGCGGAGGAGGAAAAACAGATTTTACACACACGTCTCTCGCGCACAAACAGCGGCCCGTTTACGTAAGCGAAACACTGACCTTTACAGGTTTTGCCGTCGGGCTGAAGGGTGAAGCCTACTGGACAACTACAGCGCACCCCGGTGGCCGTGTCCTTGCAGGTGCGATCACAACCGCCGTTATTTACCGCACAGGTTTCTGGGTAAATGAAAACACACACGACAGGACAGACAGAGGAAGTAAGGTTGCATAAACACAAGCAAAAACGACAGCAACACATCTGAAACGAACGCTCGTAAAGCTGCTACACATAGTTAAAGCTGTAAAGTGTGTCGTTTTAAAAACACTCATTTTCCTGTTTAATCTGCTGACAGCATGTCAGTCAGTCATTGGTCATTCAACACATTGGCTCAACCAATGGCATGAGACCTGGGCAGGACTAGCTGTGCTCCGACCAATGGGAGACGAGAATGCTCTGGAAACGTTTTTGTACACAATCATTATGGTCGTCTTATGCCGCAGAAATGACACACTTCAGCTTTAACTATGTTGAACTTGGTGAGGATGTGCGGTTATTTGAGAGCTAAGCTAAAGGCGCGTGTAAATAACACAACCTGGTAGGTGTGGCTGCCATTACATGAGGAATCACAGTTTAATTATGTTTACATTGTATGATTTGATACTGAACTAATTCGGCCCTTTGACCTTGAACTTGACAAGCATCATAACAGAGAATAAAAGGAAAGTTCATGAAAATAGCTGGATTTTAAAAATAAGACACAGATTATCAAAACATCCACTCTGTCAAACACATAAAGGGCTATAATAAACAAGAACAGTTCGTTTTTCCTGAGGACAAAAGCAACGTTAGAGAAAACCTGGAGAATAAAAAGGAGGCCAGTGAGTGGGTTAGTCTGTTTTTGTGACTGTGGAAAGTGTATCATTCAGAATGCACAACATACAGTTACAGAATCACAAATCTTAATACAAATTTAATACTTATCTAATTATAAAACTATCATGGTGTTTGGGTTACACGTCTCGTACCCTCTGTTTTGTGTGATGTCATCACACAATCACTGTTTTCAAAAATGAAACCATGATCATTTTGAGCAAAAACACGCAATAGAGAGATGATTTAGAAGTGTTACGAAATGACTTCGAAAGTCATGTTGGGAAGCTACATGTCCAGCTGAGCCAAGATGGCGGTTCTTTACAGCTTTGCTTTGAGCCCATCATGTGCTTTTGGGAACGTTCAACCTTTCCTGAACCGACGAACGCACAATCCGAGACAGAACCCCCTGGCGATTTGGTTTGGGACACAAAAGTGTGAAGGACTGGAAGCTCTCCATCCTCAACACAACGTTTTTGTGGGTTGGGTATTTCTGTTAATGATTTATTAAGCATGCCAAAGACCCTGTTATTAGAGTCTAATGCGAAGAGCCTACAGCCTATGGGCTCTTCAACTGCTAAAAACAGCAGCTGGACTTTCTTTGCCCTGGGACATAAGCTCACTGTGATTGGATGTTAACGAACTCTTTATCGAATACCTGCACAATGATCATACTGGAGGGGGCGTGGTTTACTCTAAATGGGCGTGGTCAACGGAGAAGCACTTTCTGATGGATGTGTATTTTTATAGATTCTTTCACCATCATGTTCAAGCTTCTGTTGGCCGAGTGCCACATTAAACTAAACACACACACAGAAACACTGGAGAGATTCTGACTCTGCAGTCCTTCTGCTGAAGAAAACCACATAGACTTTCCACAGATAGAGGGATTCAGTGCCCTCACACTCCGCAGCTTTCACATTCCATTCACACACACACACACACACCATCAGATGAGGTGGTAAGACCTGGCTGTCCGCTGCACGCCATTCCCAGTGGCCGGTTGCCAGGAGACATCTGCCCAGAGGTGTGCGTGACGTTTATTTGGATCACGTTCCGGAGGTCAGCGAATCAGAAATCAGCCCTGCTCGACCCACTCCACATGTGCCCGAAACATGGCCCTTTATTTAGATCAAATTCTCTAAATTCCCCCCCTGCTGCTAAGTGACCACCTTTTAAAACAACTCTTTGTATCCTCGCTCGTCCGATGTGTCTTTATTCTCGCTTTCTTCTCTCTGGGTTTCCCATCATGCCTGTGTACAATAGGCGCTTTCTTTCTGACGCCGATTTTCCAGTTTAGTTGGTCAGGATTGGTCACATCTTGGTGCTGTTGGCTCCAGGTGCGACAGACGGGCAGAACGGGGTGTGTACGCGGAGTGTCAAATCTAACGTTCCCCTGTGGCCTTCTGGGTAATAGAACGGACACACTCGCACAAACGCTCAAAAGCAAAGCCAAGCTAACAGTGTGAATCTGTCACAACCGGCCCATTTGTGGATCGTGAAACTTGGAATCTGATCATGAAACTTGGAATCTGATCATAGAGAGGGAAAACAATGAGTTCAGCAAGCGTGGTGGTGATGACATCACACGTTACTTGTCGACAAGTTCTCAAAACGTCTCCAAACAGTTGATGCTATGAGTCAGTATGCATACAAGTCAAACAGTCTATAGTGGTATCACACTATATACAGGGACTTAAAACCAGCATACTACTATATATAATATACTATACTATGCTACTTGGTTATATACAGTTGGGTCTATAAGTTTTATGATTTGGAAACATGTAAATCAGCAGATAGACTGAAAATATTTAAAAGTCAAATTTGTGACATGGACCATGTTAACTTTTTTGTACAAAAGGTCAGACGTTCAGACCCCATTGTGTATGTATATAAATATACATACATATGTACACCTTGTATGTATATATGTTTGTATATAGTATACACGTATATACATGTCTATACACACACACACACATAACAGATCATATGAGAAAGAGAGAGATAGAGAGAGAGAGAGATCATACAGTTTTTATAGTTAGGAACAGCTTGGGTCCATCCACGACGCATCTTCCAGACCAAGAGCACCTGTTTTCAACGGGATTTTGGGAGGAAATACAAGACATTATGGAAGTTAATAATGAAATACACCTCAGATTAAGGAAGGCAATAAGACAGTGCTGTGCAGACTCTGGAAAATGTGAGTGACTGAGGAGGGCTGACGTTTGGTTCTCCCTCAGCGTACTACAGGAGGGAAAAGTGCTGTCACAAACCAAAGATTATCAAAGAAAGGAAGAAGGTGACAAAAGAAGACATGGAAAGATAAATGTGATTCTTTTACACCCGACAGGATAATGAAAGTAATTCAAATCCATCAGCTGCAACCGGCCGGCATAATCGTTTTCCACTTGCTTAATGCACATTTATATTCCACAAACAAAACAGACTGAAATGGGTTTGAAAACAGACGTCTCTGATCTCATCTTTTAAAGACATGTGTTTAAATCATACTTGAATCTATTTTACAAACAGTTTTTTCTGTCATTCAAAAACAAAATATTTTACTTCATGGTCTGAAGGATATGCAGCAGCTATGTTTGAGTTTTGGGTCTGCTTGAGTTTTCTGTTCTCTCTGCACTGCTGCACATTCAACATGAAATCAAAACTCATGATAAATTGGTATTCAAAAATACAAATTCATCAGGGCATATTATACTAAAGACAAAAATTATTCATCGAAATTGATTTTTTTAATAGTTAAACTTTTAACTATTACTAACCTGATACATTTATATTGCTAACCTTTTTGTAAATAAATATAAAATATTTACATAAACATATTATTTTCATAAACATTTTTTACGCTTTATGGAGTACAAATGACAGGGTGAAGTGTGTTAAACACTACAAGAATCTTAATGTCTTAGAGGACATACTAGTGCAAGATTCTGCTCTGACCTTCATGTCATTTGTTCCCCATGAAGTTTGTGTTCAGTATTCATCGCCTCATTCCTCTAACGGCAGCTAATCTTGCGCGGCCGCAGAACGAGCAGCAGCTACGCAGGATCGGTGCGGTGAAATGTGTGTTGTGAGATTATCAAGACTCCTGTATGGAGCGATCCAGTGTCATTTTACCGCCATCTTGGCTGTTGCTTTGGAAATGAAAGTGGATGGAGGCAGTCAGTTGTTGTTAGTTTTTGTAAGAGCAGATAGCTTGAGGAGAGTGCAAAGGAACCTTGTCTGTTCTCTAATTTTCTGTAGGGGTCAGACAGAAAAATCGACGAGTGACCTTAGGGGGAGGGGCAAAGGAAAGTAAAGGAAAGGAAAGCAACTCAAACAAACCAATAAGGGGCTAGAAGCACAGGCGCCATGGCAACACATAGAAAGAGGAAGAAAAGAGTTACCCATAAGTAGACGCCGTTTCACCCGCTTGTCTACATCAGCTACTGACGTGGTATTGAAGTCAGAGCTCTCAATTGCAGCCTCATCCTTCTCTAAAACACAAGTGAAAGGGGACAAACAGGGAGGAGCATGTTAATGAGAAGCCCAATGTCCATCGCCCGCACAGGCTGACCCGCCCCCCGGAGCCACGCCCACCCACGCCCGGAACGGGCTGGCACGACCCATTCTCAGCCGCGCAACAGGCTGACTGGGCGGAAACCGACCCGCTCGCGGACGCGGGCTGGACATCGACGCCTGGGCGTTGTCGGCCCGACCATCTTGGCGTTTGAGTCTGAACCAAAGCCAAGAGGCATAAAGCCATAAAGAAGCGCAAATAACCCTGTTAGAGTGTTAATCACATGAACAAATAGATAAATAAAAGAATGATCAAGATCTCCCGGAAGGGGAAAAACAGAACGACCAGTTTTATCACGAACATGAGCAGTGGGAGGAGCTTAACATAAGGGAATCGTGGGACTGATGGGAGGGGCGGAGCTTATGGCGCTGTTTCCGTTGTAGTTCTTGTCTTCCATATCAAACGGCCACTCGTTTACCTCAGTGAAAGGGAGCAGTGGAGGAGAGAGAGAAGCAAAGAGCGAGAAAGAGACAGAAGGTAGAAGATGAGAGGGATGGAAACACGTATACGGTCCAAAATAAACTTTTCGCCACACCTGCCGATAGCAAATAAATGTAAGATATTTACAGACTTGAGCCATAAAGCTGTATTTTACAATATTCTATTAAAAAAACGCAATCAATTTTCATTTTCAGTGTTACAAGTTTTCATCCTTTGAAAACATGTTTTTCTTTAAATGTTGGTACAATATTTTTCTGTTTTTTTGTGTCATTATGTCAGAAATATTCCACGTGCTGCATGAATCTGAAGAATGTTCCACTGAGGTAAAAGTTATTACTGTACAGGTCGTGTGTGTCACGACAGATGTTATTTGGCTAGACGGTACAAAACTATCGTCCGTACAATTGGATATTAACCATGCATTATGACAACGTTCCTAATAAAGCTTTCATACAACTGGCAAATAAGTTTTATTAATCACTGAAGTCAATTGCAGATGTCAATTTGGACCCTGTATACATGTCAAACAAACGACAAACAAACAGCAAGAATTTGAGATGACAGAGGAAAAGATAATGAACAAATCAGACTCAACACAAGAGGACAAAAGATACGCTTAGTGACAGAGTGAAGGGTCAAAGGAGAGATTAGATGATGACATGGAAGGAATGAAAGAGGGTGTGGTCTCACAAGATGGAGAGATGGAGGGGCGGGGCATGCAGAGAGCTGAATAAATGACAGAGTCTGGGGCAGCGCTGGTTGCCTGTTTGTCTATGGAACACATTACAACTGGCTTTGACAGTCAAGTCAATGCAGAAAACCACTTATAAGTAACAAGTGTGGGGAGAAGGGATGCTATAGCCAGGCGCGTGTAGTGAACGGTTAATGGCGTCTTAGCATGCACATACACGTACAGATCTAATGTTAGAGTGGAAGGGGGCGGGGCTCCAGGAGAAAGCTCCAATCAGGATACGGATGTCTGCTTTAAAGGAACAGTTCCCTTCAACGTTGACAGGATTTCCATTTTGGGTGAACTGTCCCTTTAAGGCTTGGTACTGAATCTCTGTTCGTTCTCCGGCATTGTAATTCTTATTTCATGACGGGACGACGCTACATTTGACATTTAGAGCGTGCACGTGTTTAGGGATATCTGTCTGTTCTGTTTGTGTATGTGTGCGTGTTTATGATTTGTGTGTATACATTTTAAACTACAAGACTTGGCTCTGACTAGCGAACTCCACCAATCAGAGGCTGGAGTGAGTATGATGTCATAGAGAAATTACACAAACAACTAAATAAATTAGCACAAGACAAAAGTATCAATCATCTACTACCTCTATTGTGGCTACAGTAACCATAAAAAGCACCAGGGGGTTTACTACTGAAGTTTTTAAAGATCAAGAGGAGAAAGAACCAGAACAGAACCAGACAGAAGACAGAGAAAAGACATTTTCACACTGACAAAAACATGCAGGTGGATGACAGCTGGTGCGTTAGTGCGCGAAAACAGGGAGCAAACAGACGAGCCAATTTGAGCAAAAGAAAAAGAAAGAGAGAGAAAGAACGTGCAGAGGGAAATATAACATGCATCTGGAATGAAGGAGAGTAGGATGCTCTCTAAATAATAATAAAGGAGTGACGGGTGAGCGTGGCGTGGAGGCCGGGTTTGCGCTTTTTTTTGTTCAAAGGTTGCATACAAAGTTGGTTCATGCTTATTGTGGGGGGCGGAGGGAACCAAGGACGAGTAGATGCGATTGGCTGGCTGCTTTCAGAGAGGTCAGGCAGGGGGCGGGGCTGGTGTACAGATTGGCTGGTCGGAGGGATGCTGTTTTCTGATTGGTGGGGAAGCTACAGTTGATCAGGCTGCAATTGAGAGATGCTCTCTAGTTGCCTTAAAAACCCTTCCCTGGCGTTCGTCAGTTTGTTTGTCTACAAAACACTTTATTCCAGTCAGAATCACACTTAAACTGCAGACAAGACAGGCAATCAGTAACTTTCACCAGAGAGGCAAGAGGAAAAGGAGGAGCCCATGATAGACGCCACACACAGGAGCAAAGGGGAGTCCTAAAGGAACGCTAAACACAGGAAAGGAACAGACCCACACGGCACAGCTAAACACACAGACCACAGCGAGGGTCAGGAGAGAGAGAGGAAGAGGAAGAGAACAGGGAGAGTGAGATGGGGTGGGGTCGAACCCTAAACTCCTCTTCTCGAACTTGCGGCCGTTTGGTGTTGCTCCGTAGAGGCTGGAAAGGAAAACTGGTTGAGTATTGAATGTTCCGGGTTCGAAGCTGCCAAAGGAAGGCGATTCTTTCCAGTGTATGGTAATCAGCAGGTACAACAAAACACACTATTATATGCATTTGTGTTTACATGTCAGTCGTCAGGGTAACACAACACATACTCGGACAATCGGACGACAGTACGGCACAATCATAAAAAGTATGTCTCTCGAACAGTTTTAAATATTACATTTACATAACAGTGAATAGTAACAAGTTAATTTTTTTCTCATTAAAAAGTTTTACATAACAGGAAAAAAACAATTATCATTATTAGTGTTTAAAAATATGTTTTAAATGATGCCAGCTCATGTAAAACTCCAGTTATATCAGTGGCCTATAAAAAGGTGTTTTATTTTACATGCCCCCCTTGTTACTGGACACTTGCTCACAGAATAAATGAATCATGACAGACTGTATGTATTAGGACAGTTCTACGATGGCGTAGGTAACTGCAACATAAAAAATACTCTGTGTGCTTTTATAACTAATCTAATGTCATCCCAGCTCTTTCCTCAGAGGATCTGATTGGTCAAACTGCTGCGCAGTAAGACGTGTGTAACATGGAATAAGAATGCGTTTCCTGTCTGCAAACGTGCCCAAACTCTGACGCCAACACTGGATGACTGATGACCCTTCATAAGCCATTGTGAGCGCATGACCCAGCTAACAGGGAACGTTCTCAGAACGCCGGCTAACATTCTCTAAAAGTTCTCTCACGCTATCAAAAAATTTTTTGCACTAAGAATAGTAAATTTTGTTACATATGTTACATGTAACAATGTTACATATCATGTATCAAAAATGTTATTTTTAAGTTGTTAGTAGAATGTTTAAAAAACGTTTCAAGAATCAAAACAATTTTGGATAATGGTCTTATAACCAAGCATAAATGTTAATACAACGTCTAAAAAATGGACGCGTTGAACACTCCGGATCATTCAAAAAACATTTGAACGCTTTTCTTATTTTATGGAAATGTTAGGGAAACATTCTTACAACCTAATATTGTTAGATGGGTCTGCGCTAACAAAACAACTCTTTTCACACAGTTATAGACTAAAGAAATCTCAGAAACTCACGCACACAGACTCTGTCTGGGATACTTTAAGCTTACACACGCTTGAGTGATGATAACTGACTTATTTAAATGTTAGACTTGGGGCATAACAGAACGAAACTTTGAGCAGGCCAATGACGCGGTAGCTGGTGTTTGGTTTCAACAATTTCAGCATTTTTAAAGTTTGTCGCGGCGATGATACAGACGCACGCGAGCCAAATAAAATAATAAAATTGCTCGGGACTCTTTTGGAAAGTGTAGGACGCACACAGATGTGAAAGTGCTTTCCTGCAGGGGGAACGCTGGGAAAGTTCACGCTAAGACAACAAGCTTAAAAACTAAACTTACCTGCAGCAGGTCATTTATCTTCTGTATTTCAAAAGAGAGAAAATGAAATAGAGGCAAACCATTTCGGCTTCATTTCTGAAGTATTGACCCTGGATGAGGCCGTACCCATGTGGCGGATAAAGTTTTCCCTTTCGGCAAAAATGGCAGGCCTCCATTGGCCGACCGGTTGGCTTTCTCACCATTACCGGGATGATGGATGTGTTTTGCACGCCGAGAGATCGGTGATGATGAATTTTCCATCATCAACAACATCTTCCCAAACCCAAGACACACACACACACACTGCGCTCGCACCCAACCCATAGACTCGCTGCTCCGTTCGCTAGAAGATGCGCATAGATACATCACGGGCCTCATTTTCTGCTCTAATAGTTTGTGTGTGAGAGAGTGAAAGCCAGGAGAGAAGATGAATGACTATATTAGCAGTTTGACCTCCTCACTATCACAAGTGAAGGACTTTCAACACACATTTCCCAGAGTTTGGATGGTTTTTATGACGTCTACCCAGCTAACAGGGAACGTTCTCAGAACATTGGCTAGCGTTCTCTAAGCGTTCCCTCAAAGCTATCAAAAAACGTTCTCGCAGTAATGTTAGTAGTAACTTTTCTATGTTATATATCACATACCGAAAACGTTATTCTTAAGTTGTTAGTAGAATGTTTTAAAAATGTTACATCATTTTAAAATGCCTATCGTTCCGCAAGCAATAATGTTGATGCAACGTCTAAAAAACTGGATGTTCTGAGAACGTTCAACCAACCATTTTTAACTTAATGGAAACATTGGGAAAACATTCTTATAACATAAAATTGTTAGATGGGAATACCCATAAATCTCCCAATCACAATAAGTTTTTTAATGAATAGGATATGGAGATTAATTTCTGACACATCTCTAGGGTTCTGTCATCTCGAACCCAACACACTTTCTCTCTACAGTGTTGAGGTCCTCTGTGAGGAAGCCCTACAAAAAGTCTTTTTTTTGACAAATAGGACAGAATGTTTGTTGAAACAGTCCTGCACTCATAACCCCCCGCCTCCCGCCCGGCCCCTCAGACCCCTCTCTCTCTCTCTCTCTCTCTCTCTCTTTCACTCTCTCTTACTCTCATTGTGTAAATATGATGAGGCCAAGGTTTGGTAGAGTGTGTGGCGTGACTCTTGCTATTAACTCATATCTGTGTCTGTTGAACTTCGCTAGAAGAAAAATATAAGCATAAATGAATGGCCAGGAAGTGTGTGTGTGTGCATGTTCATGCGCGAGACTCACCAATGCAGGTCTTGCTGTCCGAGTGCAGGGCATATTTTTGATGACATCCACACACGGGCCCTGTGTCCGTGTCATCGCACGTGTGTTGGCAACCACCGTTTCCATAGTTACATGTCACTGGCAACACACAACAACTATAAGGAAGACTAAAATTGTGTACCGCTGCGGACACCCCTTTAATTAAGACACAGGCACACACACACTCTGGTTGATGTGTAATCAACACGCAAATTTTGTCATGTTGTAGAGCTCCGTGTTGTATCATGTTGTAGCTCTGTATCTCACACACATTCATCTTCATCAGCAGTTACATGTGTTTAACTTTTTTTGATCGGATAAGACGACTATTTTCATATTCCACTTCAAATAACCGGTGCAATACTTTGAGGAAAAGGAGTTTGGAGCTTGTATTAAAAATAGAGGAACGAGAAATCGCAGATGAAAGTTCTCCAGATGTTCCAGCTGGAACCGCAGCAGTTTCACTAATACACCCACCACAGATGAGTGGCTGAGGTGGTTTATTCGAGAGCCGATCAGTATTAGAGGACTGACTGGAGCGAGTCTCCAAACCTGTTGTTTAGCTCTGATTACACTGGCAGTTTCGCTTTGAGTTATGTATTGGAACGCCGTTTGCGGCACAACAAGAAAAAAGGACGGAATGTTTTCCGTACCACTTGAAAAGAATCTAGTGTGTTTAGCTCGGATGAGATCGAGTCTACGTCCATGCGGACATCATAATTTGTAGCTTGACATATACCTAAATTAATGATAACGTAATCTTTTCAGTAAGCAAAATATACAAAGTGTACTTTTAAGTCACCTTTAAGGGTGACACGTGTAATTTTCCAATGATAAAATGTTTTTTTTCATCCCAGCTGAATAGATGCTAATTCCATTCCATAAACCATTCGTACATTGATTTGTTTGAGTGACCCGACCAGCACGCCAACCTGTAGCAACACTGGCTCAACCAACAGCATGTGCCTAGGGCAGGACTATCTGTCTGTCCAACCAATAAGAGACAGGGGAAGTGTCCAGGGAGGGATTCTGTTTGACGGTACTTTTTGGTAATGCAAAGGGTGCAAAAATAACCTGAAATGAAAGTCTGGCTACGGGATAATGTAATTCACTAAAAGAAGCTTTTAACAGTGTAAACATGAAATGCTAAAACAGATACATACGTTTGCAGTCGCGCTGATTTTCCGCTAGCTCAAATCCCGGGCGGCACTCGCACGCCACGCCACCTTTGGGCGTCTCTCTGCAGATATGAGCGCAGCCGTGATCCTTGTTCATACAGTTCATCCCATCTGCCGAGAAAAGACAGAGAGAAGGAGAGAATCTAAAGTTACAGCCGTGTAATCTTCCCATTACAAGCACTTGGCTGACAGACTCTTGGAAATAAGCGTGTGATTTTTATGAGCGGTGTAAATTAGTTTAATGTTTCTGCCACAGGTCCTTTCTCACACACGGAACAACAGAGACATTTCGTCTGACCCGTGGAAGCGCACACAAAGACGCTCTCCACGGACAACAATGATCAGCAAACATTCTCAGTCCTGTTTTCTCTCTCACATTTTCCTCTCATTCTGTTCCGCGATTGCCAAATTCGTCCTCAGTCGTTTTCATTTGTGTCTTTTCATTTAATCTACGAGACAAGCAACAAATAGCTCAACCAAAAAAAAGAAAATTCTGTCTTTATTTACTGTCATGTTGTTTCAGAATCTGTATGACTGTCTTTCTCCTGTGGAGAACCGATGTACTGGTTGTTCCTGTCTGAGCCATGACAATGAACCAGAACTGAGGGTTTGAAAGAATTCAGAAACAAACTGGACTGAACTCACTGGACCTCACACAAAGCTATTGTACAACATTAGGACATTTGCACAGGTTTTCGTGATACTTTTTAGAGTGGTTTGGTGTTCAGAGGTCCCCAACTCGAGTCCTCATTCAGTGTGATTATATGGAAAAGGTTAGAAGGTTAGGCCGGTCCTCAGATAAGAAATAAGGTCATACGGGTTCTGGAACAACATGAGGGTGAGTTGATGACAATGACAGAATCTTTATTTTTGTGTGAACGGTTTCTTTAAAAAATGCTCTGAAAGATAATCTACGCGAAAACGCATAAAACAACTCTTTTCTTTGCTTCGTTCTTTCTCTTTTACATTTCCTCTGATCTCAGGAGAGCGTAGCGTAGTCATCTCCACATCCTGAGCAAACCATTCTGTTCCTAAAGAAACACAGGAACATAAAAGGGTTTAATAAAAGACAGAGAGCAACTGTTGGGCTTCACTAATGGACGTCCTCCTCATCTTAAAGCCAAACAATGAGCAAAGAATGTGTATGTACACAAAAGCGTGTCTCCGTGGAAACGTGGCGGTTTCTTGCATCTTTAATTGCCTCTATAGCCTCTTCAGAAGAGCTGAGGGCTCTCGGGCCAGAGCAGAGAGAGAGGTACTTTTCTGTCGGCCCTCCACAAAACACCTTGATGTGCCCAATTAACGTGGATTCTGGAGAAGGCCATCAAGCTCTCAAAAGATAAAGAGACTGGCCACATTTCACTCTGAAAACACGTGAGAGCGTGTGTGTTATAGATGTCCGGACCGCTAGTATGAAGCACCAAACTTTTTTAAATAGGATCATTCAAACGGTGAGAAGATTCTGCTGTGTCACTAAGCAAATTGTTCCTTCCCAGCTAACAGGGGGACAACATTCTCAGAACGTTGGCTAACATTTGCTAAAAGTTATTCAACAAACGTTCTCGCAGTAACATTAGTACAACCTTTTTTAACATTACACATATTATATATGTCAAAAACTTTATTCCTAAGTCGTTAGTGGGATGTTTCAGAAAGTTACAGAACTAAAAATGTTTGTCGTTCTTAAAACGCGAAAATGTTTACACATTTTTGTTACTGAATGGAAGCATTAGTGAAACGTTCCTGCAACCTAAAACTCTTAGCTGGGTTGCATCTGTGATCAGCAGAAGATCTACACGAGGATCAACAGCCCGTGTTCCTCACCAACTCTTGCAATACATATTTAAAACGTAGAAACTGCTGCAGAGGACCTCAGTGGGCCCCTCGTCATGGGGTCCTCATGCGAAACCTTTAAGTGGGTTTGATAATGTGTTTTCACAGGAAGTGCAGGAGATCAAAACAGACCCGAGTCCGGGTTTTAAACATGTCACATCGCTGTTACTGCGGTGACAGGAAGACAGAGAGGTAAAAAAAAAACAATAAAAGAGTTTCAGCCACTTTTACCACCATTAGTGTGTATATCACATAACAGTAGACAGCAAAGTGAAGAAAAAAGGGAATTATGGGTAATTTAAAGACTGCATGTGTGAGAGAGAGACAGCAGACACATGGATGTGCCTGTGTTTAATAGAAGATCTCAATGAAGGGACAGAGCGTGTGTGTGTGTGTGTGTTTCATTACTCATAAACCCATCACTTAAGGAAAGTGCTCTGAAAGCCCACATACAATGTCGAACGGAAAGCACCCTTTCAAAGTTTAACGTATAATAATTTATACAACAATTACAGTTCATCAAAGCAGCCAAGCTCAGTTCAGCGTCCACAGATGGAGAGAGATGGGTGGAATCCAAAAAGACGACCTCCACATCAGCACAAAAACTGGATATCAGAATCTGTGGTAAAGTCTGTGTTGAGGTAAAACTTTTCTGTCACTTTACGTTGCATGCTCATAAAACCGTATGCTCATAAATGCGCACACACACACACACACACACACATCTGCAAACACACACCCACAGACTCCTGGTTTCCCATGTTTTGTAAATGCCACTTTAATTGAAATCTGTCAGACTTTCTATCTCTCTCCAAATGCACAATGCTATACGTACTAAGCCATGAATTTCAATGAGGCTCTTTTTTCACCAGCGACCATTGATGTCCTTCAGCTGAAAACAGGCTT